>JACEIK010003301.1:3092-157632 GCA_018107945.1 Datura stramonium | reverse complement strand
TTCACCCCGTATTCCTATTCCTGTGGGTTCGACAATCCGGTTCTTCAAAAGAGCCACTTTATTACTTGTACGACCCGTACACTTGCGGGCTCATCAGATGGTTCCAGCCGAACTAAATGAGTTGAAGGATCGGTTGAAGGACTTGTTGGATAAAGGTTTCATCAGACCGAGCAAGTCTCCATGGGGTGCACTGGTTCTCTTTGTCCGAAAGAAGGATGGGTCCCTTCGCATGTGTATTGATTACCGATAATTGAACAAGGTCACCGTCAAGAATAGGTACCCCTTACCCAAGATCAATGACTTGTTTGATCAACTTCAGGGTGCCAGATGTTTCTCAAAGATAGGTCTTAGGTCTGGGTATCACCATCTCAGGGTTCGGGAGAGTGACATCCTGAAAACCACTTTCAGGACTCGGTATTGTCACTATGAATTTGTTGTTATATCTTTTGGACTAACCAATGCCCCTATAGCTTTCATGGACTTGATGAACAGGGTATTCAAGCAATATCTAGACATGTTCGTGATCATGTTCATCGATGATATCCTTATAAACTCTTGGAACGAGGAGGAGCATGCCGCTCATTTGAGAGTAGTGTTGCAGACTCTCAAGGATCGTCAGTTATATGCATAGTTCAGCAAGTGTGAATTTCGGTTGGACTCCGTGGCATTCTTAGGCCATGTGGTATCGAGTGAGGGCATAAAGATAGATTCTCAGAAGATTGAAGCAGTGAAGAATTGGCCCAGACCGGTGAATCTTTCAGAAATTCGGAGTTTCTTGGGCCTAGCAGGTTACTACCAGAGATTTGTTTAGGTATTTTCATCAGTTACATCACCATTGACCAGGTTGACTCAGAAAAAGGTAAAGTTCCAATGGTCGGAGGCTTGTGAGAAAAGCTTCCAAGAGTTGAAGACTCGACTCACTTCAGCACCTGTGTTGACCCTACCCGAAGGTACTGATGGTTTTGTAGTATATTGCAATTCTTCGAGAAATCGGACTTGGGTGTGTGTTGATGCATCACAGGAAAGTGATAGCATATGCCTCAAGGCAGTTGAAAGTCCATGAGAAGAATTACCCGATCCATGATCTTGAGTTGGCCGTGGTGGTGTTTGCATTGAAGATATGGTGGAATTACATGTATGGGGTCCACGTGGATGTATTTACAAACCACAGGATTTTGCAATATGTGTTTATGCAGAAGGATCTCAATCTTCGGCAAAGGAGGTGGTTGGAGCTACTTAAGGACTATGATACGAGTGTTCTTTACCACCCGGGTAAAGCTAATGTGGTAGCGGACGCACTTAGTAGACTCTCTATGGAGAGTGTGTCCCACATGGATAAGGGAAAGAAGGAGTTGGTGAAAGATATCCACTGACTTTCAAGGTTGGGAGTTAGATTGGTCGACTCGATCGATGGCGGCGTTGTTGTGCAAAACAGATCTGAATCGTCCTTGGTGACTGATGTGAAGGCTAGACAAGATGAGGATTCGATGTTGGTAAAGCTAAAAGAAGCCATCCGGAGTCAAAAGGTGGAGGTTTTCTCCCAAGGGGGAGATGGTGTGTTACGGTACCAGGGTCGTCTGTGTGTTCCGAACGAAGATGATTTGAGGGATCGGATATTGAATGAGGCACATGGATCCAGGTATTCTATCCATCCGGGTGCCACCAAGATGTATCATGATTTGTGGGAAATATATTGGTGGAACAATATGAAGTGGGGTATGGAAGAATTTGTAGCCAAGTGGCCGAACTGTCAGCAAGGGAAGGTCGAGAACCAAAGGTCTGGAGGCGTACTTCATGATATTAGCATTCCCACTTGGAACTGGGAAGAAATCAATATGGACTTCATAACTGGGTTGCCCCGTCCTCGCCGGCACTATGACTTCATCTGGGTGGTGGTCATTGACCAAGGAGAACATTTCCTGCCAATGAAAACCACAGATTCCGCATACAACTATGTCAAATTGTATATTCGGGAATTGGTTCGACTTCATGGAGTTCCTTTTCTATTATTTCAGACCGAGGTAATCAGTTTACCTCCAAGTTCTTGCGGTCTTTTCAAAAGAGGCTTGGGACTCAAGTTAAGCTCAACACTGCCTTTCATCCGCAAATGGATGGCCAAGCCGAATGAACAATCCAAACTCTCGAGGACATGTTGAGAGAATGTGTGATGGATTTCAAAGGTAGCTGGGATGATCATTTCCCTTTATTGAGTTTGCTTATAATAACAGTTATCACTCTAGTATCCAGATGGCACCGTTCAAGGATCTTTATGGGAGAAGGTGTAGATCGCCCATCGGATGGTTTGAGATTGGTGAGGCAGCCATGATAGGACTTGATTCGGTTCATTAGGCAATGGTAAAAGTTCAGTTGATAAGGTACCGGTTGAAAACAGTGCAAAGTCGTCAGAAATCATATACTGATGTGAGGAGAGAGTTGGAATTCGAGGTGGACGATTGGGTGTTTCTGAAGGTATCTCCCATAAAGGGAGGCATGCGGTTCGAAAAGAAAGGGAAACTCAGTCCCCGCTACGTTTGTCCCTACCGGGTTATGAGAAGGGTTGGTAAGGTAGCGTATGAGTTGGACTTTCCATCAGAGTTATCTTCAGTTAATCCTGTCTTTCATGTATCGCTCTTGAAGAACTGCTTTGGTGATCTAGCTTTAGTAGTCCCGATGGAAAGTGTTGGTGTGAGAGATAGCCTTAGTTATAAGGAAATTGCAGTTGCAATCATGGATCTTCAAGTTTGGAGGCTGAGGAACAAAGAAATAGCTTCAATAAAGGTGTTTTGGGGAAATCAGCATGTTGAGGGAGCTATGTGGGGAGCCAAAGAGGATATGGTAGTTAAATACCCTCACCTGTTCCCTACCGGCTCAGTTTCAATTTGAGGTATAAATTTTGCCCTAGTTCTCTAATAAGTTTCAATGTTCAGCTCATGTGCGCAAGTTTGAATTATTTTATGATAGATGTATGTGATGTCTGAATTCAGTTCAGCTATGTAGTTCCTTTCGGAGGTAGTCATTCCATCAGTCTTCGATTTAAATAATCAGTCTTTGCATATGATGAATGTATGATGCTGAGTTTTCTGCGTGTTTCTAACATTAAAGGATGAATGTTCCCAAGAGGGAGATATTATTATACCCCGGGAACCCAAGGATCATACGCGAGAGTCAAAATGGTGAAAAACAGAAATTTCACACCAGGTCACAGGAAGAAACGTGAAGTGGTTCATAAGGAGTGACCATGAGTCGTGAAGTGACTCGTGGACAAGAAGGGAGGTGGATTGGTCTGGGGGTCACCACGGGCATGACCACGAGTCGTGGTCGGGACACACAACTCGTGAAGTCACCCATGGCCTAGACTGGATGCTGGACAAGGATAGTTGGGCAGTGTAGACCACGGATGGTGACCATGAGTCGTGGTCACCCACCACGATTCGTGGTGTCCTTTGTGGGATCCCAAGGTGGAAATTTGGCAGTGTATCTCACGACTAAGGCCACGAGTCGTGGTCCATGGAGACAAGTCGTCTAGTCCCTCATGGGGACTGGTAGTCAGCAAAATTCTATAATTTAAGGGATTTCCCATAATTCCTAAGTCCTAGGGTCCTATACTATGTCGTTTTAACATCAGAAAGGGTGGTTTAAGGGGGGATATACTAGCCTAAGTCCTCATTCATGCATGCAAAGGTTTCGGGAGGTGATAGAAGCGTGATATAGGTGAGTTCAAGGTGTTCTTCATCAATTTCCTCTTGGGCAATCTAGGGAAGTTAAGAACCAGGTATGTAGGGTTCTCAATGGGTGATTTCTTCCACACCCATGCCCCCGCTCTATGATTTTTATAAAAGTTTCATTAAAAACTAATGGGGTTTTGTAATTGATTTATATAGAATCTAATGATTTGATTATGTGTTTTGTGATTTTAAAATTTTATCATAATCTATGGATTTGTGATCAGCTTTTGTGATTTAAATTGATTACTATATTGTCTATTTTTGTTTCTATGTTAAGCCTAATTATGCATGCCCCATGATGAATCGATTTATAATCTACTTCCCCATTGATGAGATTTACAAGCCCAACATGAATTATGATTCAAATCATGACATTATTATATTACCCATCATGATTTTATGAGTTTCAAGCTATATGTATGATTTACAAGTATGTATGAATCTTATGAACCATGAATTATGTTTTGGCCGACTCACGGGCTTTGTTTCATGGCTAGTTCACGTATGTACGAATATGTTTATGATTATAATGATGTAACTAGCCTATGAATTTATGTAAGATATACTATGAGCACTATATATGTTTTGGGAGTAGTATCGAACACCTAGTAGGATTGAAGCCTAGGTTCTGTCTCAAATCTCATAAACTACGTGCCATCGTAGGTATGTTGGGACCTCCTATGGGACTTTCCCCAGCCCAAATGGCCCTTTTCATGGTGATATCACACTTTCATGGTCCTACCCTTGGCAAGATACGGACACCCTCCCGACTAGGGTTACAAGTCAGGCTTCATGTGTGCTCATATTTGGTATGTTGGTTAAGAGAATATCCCACTATTTCTAATGATTTATGCATGTTTATGATTACGTATATGTGCTCAAGTCATGGTAAATAATGCTTTTCTCTTACGATTATGATTATGACTGTATTATGAATGTTTTGGAAAACCTTGAACCCTATGACACGTTATGATGATTTACGATACGAGCATGATGTCCTACTCTTATGATCATTTATGAAATTTTCTATATTTTAAATGTCCGTTTTACTTACCTTGCATACTCAGTACATTCCAAGTACTGACCGCATACTTTTTATGCTATATCATTTCATGATATAGGACCCGGCTCTCAGGCTCACCCTCCTCAGAAGTGTTTCAAAGATTGCTATTAGCGTACTTGGTGAGTCCTCATGTTCCAAGGGACATATTCTTGGACTCTATGCTTTTTATTCAGTTTCAGAATTGTTGGATTAGTTGGGGAGTTGTCCCATCAACCCGTCTTTCATGATTAGAGGCTTTTCAGACTACAAGTTGTTTTCAACCGTCATGTATGGATTGTGTATTGTCCTTTCTCCGTATTTATGACATGTTTACGTTTTCTTATGTTAAGTCTTATGCTTATGTGATTGTATTAGATGTACGCTCATTCCATGGGTTGACTTGGGGTCTCTCGGGACTCCTTGACTCGTGTCTATGATTCGGGTGTACGTTCGGGTCGTGAAAGGAATGGTGTAGATACCATTCATGAAGCATCCACCAAAGATGAGATAAATAAGAATTATTCCTAAAGAAAGAAGAAATGTACATTATTCTCCAAAGCTAAGTATAATCAACAATGATACCGTCTAGTCCTCTTGATGTTGTTTCCTCTTATATATCTTTCCATGGTTTAGTATTCAGGATTGTACTAGTTTTACCTACCTTTTCATACAAGTACTATATCATATGTACTCATAGTCCCTTTTGGATGGGGTGCTGCACTCACACTACAGGGATAAACGCACAGATTGGCAGACATCCCTGGTAGGATGACTTCTCCAGCTATACTACTTTTGGTGAGACCTACCCTCTTCAAGGAAAGATTTTTCTTAGATATTCCTAACATGTCCATAGGTATTTTGGGTATTTTGGGGCCCTATCCAGACTATTCTATTATTTATAGGATTTTTAGAGGTTTTGGTAAACCTGTGTTCGTTCCTGATTATAATGTATGATGGATCGTTAGTTAACTCATGATTTTGTATTCATATTTTTTGTCTTATATTAAGGAAGTTTCTTATGAATATTGTACATCTAATATGTCCCCTTCCCCTTGTGATGGTATGTTGTGTTGTGTTATCCTCTTAGAACTAGTCTGCTCAGGCAAGTTAAGACACCCGGTGCCATCCACCCAATCATAATTTTAGGGCGTGACAAACTTAGTATTAGAGCAATAGGTTCATGTATCCCAGGGTGTCTACAAAATCATGTCTATTAGAGTCCTACTTATGGGTGTGTAGTGCGCCGCACTTATAATTGGGAGACTACTTAGACATTTTAGGAAAATGACCTTGATTCTTCTCTTAGGTCATGTGCTAAAGCGGTTGTATTCGGAACTGACTCTAATCTGTGCTCTACTTTACTCTTAGCAGAAAATGCCTGTCAAAAGCAAGACTAAGATTAACAAAGGGGCTAGCATGCCCAGGCCACCAACCCACTTGTCTTAGGGGTCCAAACTAGGCACAAGGAACACCTTCCAGTCAAGCACCCCCAACGTCTCCTCCTCTCACCATAGAAGGGTATGTGGGAGTCCCTTCATCATCTATTCCAAAATGAAGTTCCACTGACCCCGGTATCCAAAAAGATATCCAATTGCTTACCCAATTAGTGGTAGGCCAGGCTCGGCAATAAGGGAGGGTTCCTTCTAGTAGTGGACCATCAGAAGAGACCATGTGTTCGAAAATTGGGGAATTTATCCATTTGAGTCCTCCGATCATCATGCGCTCCAATCTCGAAGAGGATCCCTAGAATTTTATTGTGACACTCAGAGGACTCTTAGGGTGATTGATAAGAGGCCGAAATACGATATTTTGCCATTATTTTACTCATATTTTAGTGATTTATAGTCTTTTGAGTATTGATTATATCATGTTGTGCTAATTATAATATTTTATTATGTAGAAATAAAATATTACGAAATTGAAGAGATTTAGAGAAAAAACGACTAAAGAGCGGAAAATTACAAGAAAATTAAGTAGGCAACTCAATGAAAGGAATTGAGTATAATATTAATTTATATACATATGAATTGAAACTCAATGAAAGGAATTGAGTATAACACACTATATACATAAGATGAATTGAAAGCAACTAAAATAAGAGATGAATATATATTGATCACTTATAATCATTACATGATGATTGATCAGATAAATTATTTCAATTAGAATAATTTTGGAAGGTTATTTGATGTAAAAAAATGAAAGAGAGAGAAATATGTACGTACTTCACTAAAAGATCACATCAAAGAATTGGACACTCTGAGAAAATTGAAGGTTGAGTAGCAATTGTGATGCTCTTGCGGCAGTAAGGTGGTGCAAGCATCTCTGCTGGCTGAAAATAAGTTGTTCCAACGCACCATCTCTTATGATCTGAGGGTGGGGCAAACACGACGGATTTTTATCCTATTCTGACTTGGATTTGGTTTTAAAAAGCCTAAACCTGCTCATACTCTAAATATACATCCTAAACACGGTTTATAAACAAATTTTTGACTTGGAATGAGCTAGGAACTGTCGTAGCCCAGAGAAAATTGATTTTATCTTTTGTTCTCTTTATTTATTTATTTCTATGTTTTCCATTAGATCATTTTTCGTAATTCCTCCATGTTTATATAGAGCTAAACTTCTCTTTCAAGGATTATGATAGCTTCATGATTGTTGTTCTATGAACTTGAATTGGCTTATTACAAAAGTAATCATCGTGCTGTGGCTCATGTGATCATTATTTATTCTTGATCGTAATTGTTTAATTATTTGACGAAATGGTTGAACATAATTTATGGCTCATTAATTGACTTGAAAGAGAAACTTTCAAGTGTAATAACAATAAGTAGAGCTTGTTCATGAACCTTATAGGGAGAGGGGATCGATTCGCTAATGAGGATAGAAATATACCCTTTAGTCTTGCTTAACTAATACGGATGAAATCTTATGCTTAACTAATACTATGAAATTTATATGCACTTCACTATATCCCATACTATAGAATATGAAAATATGGATGCACGGAAAACAGATGCACGGAAGCCCTCTGAGGGCACCCATCTCGTATGCCACCTGCCTACCCGTTTGCCACCCGGTAGGAGCCAACATACTGAGGATGATTTTTCCTTTTTCAAACCGCATCACTCCTTCATGGGAGACAATTCTCAAATACACCCACCGTCTACTAACTCCTCCCGAAGCTCTCTCCTTCTCACAGCGGCATAGGACTTTTGGGACTGTAAGTCGTTCTCAACTTGTCCCGTATTAGCTGAACCATCTCCACAGCCTCATGGACTGAATCTGGTCCAACACGTGCAGTTTCACCACTTTGAACCACTTCAATAGGCGATCTACACTTCCGCCTATAGAGAGTCTCTGCAAAATGCAGCCATCTCGAATGCCGCAATGGTAGTTGTTATTGTGGTGAAAACTGATAAAAGGCAAATGATAATCCCAACTACCCTTGAAGTCAATCACGCTGCTTCTGCTTAACATATCTCGAGAGTTCGAATTGTCTCGCTCCACTCGACTCATCTATTTACGGTGAAATGTTGTGCCGAGCTAACCCGTGTACCAAGTCCTTTTTGAAATTACTTTCAAATCTCGCCGAGAGGTAAACTAAGTAATTTCTGTCTACATGATGGACAAGGGAAGTCCATGCAACCGAACCAGTTCTCGAATGTATAGTTTGGCATTATCCTCCACAACTCGTGGTTTTGACCGTGTGAGAAACGACTTGGTCAACCTGTCTACAACAACCCAAATGGAGTCATGTTTCCGCCGAAAAAGGCAAACCTATTACGAATTCCATCTTGATTTCTTCCCACTTCCAAGTAGGAATGCTAATATCTTGGAGAACACCTTCTGCCTTGGTGCTCCACCTTCACCAAGGACAAATAATATTTAGCCATAAATTTTGCTATGTCCTTCTTTATGCCATTCCACCAACAGACTTCCTGTAAGTCACAAAGACATTACCTTGGTGGCACTCGGATGGATTGGAATACCTTGATCCATGAGCCTCGTGCAACATCTGATTTCTCAAACCATCGACATCCGGAACACATAAGCGACTCCCGGTATCGAAGAACAATCATCTCCCTTTGAGAAGACTTCTACCTCTTATTTTTTGAACGGCTTCCTTTAACTTCTTTACCAAAATAGGGTCCTCGACTTGTATAGCTTTTACATTAGTCACCAAAGACGATTCTGATTCGTTAAACAATAAATTTCCACAGTCATCAGCCGAATCAATTCAATGAATCCCCAACCTTGAAAGTCGATGCACGCTTCTTCACTAGCTCCTCTTTCCCTCATCCACATGGGACACACTTTCCATGGAGAGTCTACTAAGTGTGTCCGCTACTACATTAGCCTTGCACCGATGGTAAAACACACCTATATCTAGTCCTGGCAGCTCAAACCACCTCCTCTGCCAAGATCCTTCTGGGTAAACATATATTGTAAAATTCTTATGGTCCGTAAACACATCCACGTGACCCTGTACAAATAGCGTCTCCATATCTTCAAGGCGAATACCACCACCGCCAATTCAAGATCATGAGTTGGGTAATTCTTATCATGCACTTTTAGTTGTCTAGAAGCATAAGCTATAACCTTACTGTGCTGCATAAATACACATCCAAGTCCGACCCTTTAGCATCACAATAAACCACAAACTCATTGTTCCCCCTGTAAAAAGTAAACATCGTAAGCCGAGGTGAGCCGAGCCATCAACTTTGGAAGCTCTTCTCACAATCCTCCGACCATTAGAACTTTACCTTATTCTAGGTCAGTTTAGTCAACAGTGCTGCAATAGATGAAACCTCTCAATAAATCTCCGATAGTAGCCCACTAAGCCTAAGTGAAATCTTGATTTTGGAAGGATTCACCGGTCCGGGGCCAATTCTTCACCGCCTATCTTCAAGGAGTCTACTTTCGCACCCACACCACATGACCCAAGAACGCCACGAATTTAAAAAAAACTGATATCTGATGAATTTTTCGTACAATTGAAAAATCTTTCAAAGTCTACAACACCTGCACTCAACAAGTGGATGCTCCTCCGCCCAAGAGCAATATAAGGATGTCATCAGAAACATGATCATGAACATGTTCAGATATGGTTTCACACTCCTATTCATCAGGTCTATAAAAGTTGTAGGAGCATCTAGTCCAAAGACATACTACAACCTCATAATGACCGTGACTGCCCCAAAGATGTCTTTGGGATGTCTCTCTCCTGTACTCGAGACGATGGTACCTGCATTTGAGAACTATCTTCGAAAAACACTTGGCACCTGCTGGTCAAACAAATCATCAATCCTGGGGTAGAGGATACATTTTCTTAATCGTGACCTTATTCAATTGTCAATAATCAGTACACATACGAAGAGAACCATCTTTCTTTAGGACAAAGAGAACTGGTGCACCCAATGAGACTTGCTTGGTCTAATGAAATCCTTATCCAAAAGATCCTTCACTGCTCCTTTTTCACCCTTTTAGCTCGGTTAGAGCCATTGTAAGGGAGAAATTAGATATTGGCTTCATGTCTGGGAGAAGGCTTAACAAAATCGATTTCTCGCTAGGAATACCCTAAGAACTATCCTAGGAACACTTTTCGATACTACACATAGGTGAACTCACTGATATTGTGCCTCTAATCTCAACATCCTTAACTCTA
Source organism: Datura stramonium (assembly GCA_018107945.1). Lineage (NCBI taxonomy): Eukaryota > Viridiplantae > Streptophyta > Magnoliopsida > Solanales > Solanaceae > Datura > Datura stramonium. Next base: position 147,197 of record JACEIK010003301.1, on the reverse strand, counting down.
CTGAGCAGGTATGCAAACTCTAGAAATCATCTTCCTGGCCTTTAAGATAGGAAATAAAGACCTTATGTGCATGGCCGAACTACCCTTCCACTCTAAGATCGATCATCTTTAAAGTGGAGCGGAATCACCAATACCTGTCTTACAATTAATAAGTATAACATGCTTACAACCAATTTATACCGAGAATCATCAAAGTCAGTCATGGCTAACCTACTAGGTCTATGGAGGTGACCTTTCACAATACTGTGACCTGGAAACTCTATACACCCTCCTAGCTAATACTAATCACCAACCTGAAAGAGACCGAGAATGGTTCCCGACAAAATTTCGGAACTTACTCCAAAGCTACTAGCAATTTCACAAAAGAAAAAGTAGCCCTTGGATCTAACAAAGTGTAAGCACCAAGGTGGAACACTTGTAACATACCAGTAATCACATCTGGTGAAGTCTCGCTCCGAACGCGAGGCGAGGGCATAGAAATTCCATATTTTGGCGCTACCCGCCAGCCCCACCGGTGGATGCCCCTCCGCAAAGCTGAACGTGATGGATTCGAAGGTCGACCTGATAGTTTAAGCACAACCTCTATCATCATCTTGTCTAGAAAATGGACACGTTTCGGCGCATATGGCCGATTTATCGCACTCCATAAGGAGATATCTCATTCAAGCAAGCACTCTCCGGCATTACTTGCCACTTCCCGCAGATTGAAAAGTGCGCTCTACCTGCATGCTCCTCTAGTCACTCAAACCTGAGGCCCTGATCCTCTGATCACCCTTGGGTCTCAAGCTGGGACACTAGGTGACGATGGTGTCGATCTAGTGACCTCTTACCGACCCGAGGGCGGTGACCACCTCCTGGGATCTCGCCGAGGAACCCACACTGCCTATCTCGCCATTTTTCCTCTCTCCCTCATATGTGCTTCCTCCATATGCTGGGCATATAAGACTAGAGGGAAATCCATATCGTGGTCGAGTATAGCGGTCTCGCTTGTTCAAATAGCGCTGTACCATGAACAAACCTTTCTCACTGCATCGTATGATCAACACCACCCTGGGGTATACTGATAAGAGAGTGAACTCGCGGGAGCAATTCCTGTATCGTCATCCTCCCTTGCTTAAATTTCATGAACTCGGCTGCCTTGAAATCCCTCATCTCACGAGGGAAGAACCGATCTAGGAAAGAAACATGGTTTCTCATGGCGTGCCTTCTCCACCACCCTACTATCTTTCCATTGTCGAAACCAGATGTTTGTGACCCTTTCCAACTAATATGAGTCCAACTCAGCACACACAACTCCATTCACCTGATGACCTAAGTATCTTCATAATCTCATCAATGAACTCGTATGGTCCTCATCTACTTTTAATCATGAACTCTGCGGTTCATCCTCAAGAAGCCCCGACCTGGTGCTGTTGCCGCATTCCCATTTTGCGGAATATGTGCCAATAACTTCTGCTGACCTGAGCAGTCAAGGCCTGCGCTAACATCTGAATAGCTGCCTGGGATTCAACATGGGCAACCGACTTTGGTGCATGGTGCTCCTAGACTAAGAGACTTGGTTGGTGCCCATCTCGTTGCCATCCTCATGGCCATTTCCATTCCCATTCCTCCTACCGTTAAATTTGCGAGGAGTCATGATTCTGCAACCGTGAATAGCACGAGTTAGAATGATAGGGAGGCGTTTCATCACATGAGACATAGATCATGAAAGTAGGGAATATTATTAAATGTCTGCATAATTTTTTTCCTAAGTGTGAGTGCTTCACACTCATGAAAAGACTCTACTAAATGCTTTTATTAGACACCCTAGGACACTTCAAACTTAATGCTCTGATACCAAGTTTGTCACCACCCAAACATAAACCCGGACGCGCAACACGGGACAAGAAGCCCCGAGAGACTCCAAGTCGACCCATGCCATGAACATACATCTATCTCAATTCAACAAAGTGGAATTACTCAACATGATAACATAGCAGAAGCATAATAATAACATAACATGGAAAGCAGAACGCACTTCATGACAAAGCTGAATACTACACATAGTCTCAAAGCCTCTAACATATCCGATGGTCATTGGGACAACACCCCCAACCAACCTCGACAAGTATTGAAAGCTAAACATAAGGAGATAACTGAGAATAACCGGTCCTCTGGGAATGAGGACTCACCACTGGACTGGATTCTAACTCCGAGAATGAGCTAATGACGAGCAAGGTCTCGAAGATCGGGCTCGTATCATGAAACAATATAGCTTAGAGTATGCGGCCGCACGTGGAATATACCGAAAGTATGCAAGGTATGTAAAACGGACATTTAAAATACATAAAATCTTCATAAGAGAGTCTAAGAGTACGATAACATGCTCATAACATAAATATCATAATGTAACATATGACTTAAGGTTTTCAAACATTCGTATTACAATCATTATCATAGTCATAAGAGAAACTTTATAACTACAACTTGAGACAAAGTAACATAAATATAATAATGCATAAAAACATGTGGAACAATGGAGGACTCGCCACCGACACCATCATGGTAGAGCTCTTACATGATGCCCCAACCATTCAATCAAATAAGGAAATAATTCCTGCTTGCCAAAGCCGTGGGAGTGCATTATGTGATATCATGAAAGAGGGAATCCATTAACATTGTAATGTTTCATTATAAACCAACGGTGGCAATGTATTTATGAGACACCGGCATAGTCTCGAACGCAAAGATACTGGTGCTAGACATCGCCTCAAAACATACATATTAGACTCGTATGTAAATCATAAAAACATTCGTTGATATTCATGGCAAAATAAACATCAATATCGTTGGATCGCTATTTACATAAATGTTTAGCCATGAATCAACCAACGTCATAAATTGATTAATCATGAAATTCATATCATAACTCATAAATCATACTTGAACATATGGGCATTTCCTAATACTTTAACATGCTTGAAAATACTCAATTAACTTGAAAACATTATTATAAATATGGGTAACTTTAAAATATGCTTTTCTATCATTTATACTTCATCATACATGAGAATTCTTTCATAAATTCAGCAACTTTCATGAACGTTGATGAGCCGGCAAGTGTACGGGTCGTAAGTACATAGTGGCTCTTTTTAAGAACCGAATGTCGAACCCACAAGGATCGACTACGGGTGAAACCTTTCAAGTGTTAATTTACTAAAACCATAATAATAAAGAAGACAACAGTGTAAAGAAGAGTTTTTATATTTTGGAAACTATTTTTATACCAAAGTAAAATCTTATACAGTTGGAGTTCCGAACTATGAATGTGAGCATGCTGAGGCTACAACGAACATGTAAAGAAATCAATTATCGATATACATGGTTATCTTTTCTCCGGTTGCTAGTCGGAACTTATGCCTATGGATTAAAACTCGTATTTAACCCAACTTAAGAATCATGAACTTTCCACCTACATTTCTGTGATAAGAAGAAATTCAAGTTCTAGCCATACAAAACCGATTCCACACTTGACTAATACGACTTTCGTGTATATTTCTATCCTCAAGGTAAATCAATTCCCAATTTTTCCAAAACCAAGAAAAGATCATATCCTACACTCACAACTTTCCAGTTTCTTGCCCTTCCCCGGGTGAAACCGGATTCTTTGGATTACATTAACATTGGCCGATATTAACGTAGTAAGAACAAGAATTAAATAGAATAACTATAGAAGAAAAGATGAAACAAATCAAATAATCAATAATTACATTTCAATACAATAGTTCATAACCTCAGCAAGAAAGGGAATTAGCCACTCAATTGTAGATTGAACATCATTAAATGAATGGAAATCATGCAAACAATGAAAGGAAGAAGAAAGGGATAGAGAAAACCCTAAGAATTTTCGGGCCCTCAAACCGCCTGTAACCCACGTTGCTCCACCAAGTCGAATAATTAAAAATAAACTCCAATGTTCTGGCTTATAAACAGTGGATAATTTTTCCTGGTTGAGTAACGTGTCACGCAGTGCATCATGAGCACGCTTCCGTGACACGGGTGCGAACGTGAGGCTCTCTCGAAATTGGTCGCCTGTAATTGCTCCCCAACGTGGCACGCATGCAACGCGGAGCATGCCCGCGGTGCCACGTGCACCGCTACCCTCTCCGAATGTCAAGGTTCGGGGGAAATTACTCCCAATGTGCCACGGCTTGATCAAGGGACCCTCACTGGAATTTCTGCATTTGTAATTCCCAGGCAGACTGCATCCGCGATGGCAGCATGCCGGTCGCCCATCGCGGAGCCCTTGTACCCTTGCTTCTCCACCTGCTTCTTGCTCGTTCCCGAGTTCATTCCGATTCTCCCAACATGTCATTTATTCCCACAAAAGCATGTTTTTCCCCGCAAAACAATGCTAATCATGTTGGTTAGTATAAAATCACACTTCCGTACATTTTACATGAGAATGTACACACATTATTGGACAAACAAGGCAAAAGTTACACATTTTAGTGATTTAATTGCATGGCAAAGGTCTTTATCACCTACCCCACACTTAAAATCTTGTTCGTCCTCAACAATACCATACACCTCATGAAATTGACATCCTATCATGGGCTACTTTGGCTCGACGATCCGAGCTACGGTTATACCGATTATGTTCAATAAATCATCAAGAAGACATGCATAGTATAATCATTACAATGACACTTAATCAATCAAGACCACCTAGCTCAAGAATCGACTCTCATCTCGCAAACTCATGCAAATTAGCTGACCAAGATATCCGACACGAATTTATTCTATCATCAAACATGTGCCCTCACAACATAAGAGATTCCCTGTTTTACTCATGAACTCTAAAGAAATTCATGTCGGGTATAGACACGCACAATTTCGCCACTTCCCAAAAGAATTCACATGTATTTTGCTGCGAACTATGTTGCTCTAGTGTTTAATACTCCACTAATATAAGGATGTGATGTAAGATCACATAGACTAACAGGTTGTAAATACGTAAGCTACGGAACTTGTATATACCGGGCTAACCACAAGGTAACTAGCTTCCTTAAGCGCTCTTTTTCACACATCCCATCACATTCTGGAAATATTTTCCTTCCTCCTTCTCTTGGAAGTTTATCTTTATTTTTATCACCCATTTTCTTTAACACACCTCAGACTAAATCGAAGAAAAGATGAGTTATACAACTTTCTCTCCTTCAAATCTGGCCATTTCACCCTTGACTCTTTTTCTTTCTTTCTTTTCTTTTTCATCACTTTTTTCTTTTTTCTCCTTTCTTTTCTTTTTTATCATTTCACTTGACACCATGGAAAATTATATATTTTCTTGAGCGCTTAAGAGCTGGATTTGGCTTATGCACTATGAAAAGAAGGGGTTAACTGGTTCACACTCCTTTTTCACAAAAAGAAAAAAGAAAAAAATTATAAAGGCTAAAGGCTCTACGGGCTAATCTAGATTTAATTTTCAAGGTGGATATGAAAAGGATAACAAGAAAACTTTTATGGTTAAACAAAGAAACGCCTACCTCCTTTCCTTCTTACACTACACTTCCTTCATTTCGCTTCGTACACATACTGTGCAAGTTCTAGACAATCCACAATAGCATGGAATAAACAAAACCTCACTATACACTCGATGCACATGCTCAACTCAAGACGACTTCACAGACTCTTTAATCAACTAATTACAAGAATTCAAATTAAGCTCAATCACACCGAATCGAATTCCTATGGCATAAGCTGCCTTCATATATGTACAAGAAATTTGCATGTTTTCACGACCATCTTTTATAGATAATGATTATGTATAACACGCAACAAGAATATCGTAGCCATAGAGTAGCAACATGCATGTGATACAACCGACACACCAAAAATAAAAATTTTAAAATAACTACTCTTACCGACTACATTTCCCTTAAGACGGTCGCCATCCATCCATCATAGGGAACGGGTCACTATTTACGACTTCGGTTCAATGGGACCTTTCTCGGGCAAAAGAACCAAAAACAAACTCCGAGAAACCCAAAAGTAAAAATAGTTACGAAAATTTTTTAAAAATATCGATAATTTCGACAAGACTATTTCTACACACTCGGCACAAAGATTCATAGCACACACACAAAGCCTTTACAACAAGAAATATTTACAAAGCGAACATACACATAAAAATAGGTTTACATTGAAACAAACACAGCAACAGAACAACAGAACATGCGATTATGTACAAGACAAGGCAAAAATTCAGCACCACCTAACTACCTTACCCCATTACCTTAAATCGAACACCGCCCTCGTTGTTCATACAATTACAAAACGTAAAGGTGGTTTGTGAAACTCCCCGATCACCAAAGTACTCACTTCTTCATCAAAGGCCGCCTCGTCCCCCATGTCTGAATCACCACCATCGTCCTCCTCCGACTCAAACGTCGGAATCCTCGTGACGTGACTCCCCATTGCCGGGGACATCATCATCCACAGCTCCACAAAAGCCGGGCCCACCCGGCATAGTGCCCTGGGCATTTTCCGCCAAAAGGGTAATCTAAGTCGAGCTGCCACAGCTCGTCCTCCGTTGCTGGTCTACCGCCTATGCATAGCTGGAGCATCTGCATCCCGAACATGCGGGACATATATTGGTCATCCCGAGCATGTCGCCGGCCAACATGGAGAATCGTCTCGTGAGTGGGTGCTCTGGTGCCTTAGTCTTTTGTAACATTAGGCACACCGCTCCATCTGCGGATGTAGTCTAGGCCTCTTCCTTGACCTCAAGGCCCTCAGGAACGTGAATGCAGCCCGCTGAATCTGTACTCGTGCCTTGATGCAACCTAGCCTTTCAAGGGCGTATATGATCACCGCCCGACATTACCCTCTGCACTTCTTTCATTAGGGCATACACTAGGCATACACGATCCTGGTCACATCTGTCAAGTGCACCCTCGGAATCAAACAGCAACAATTTTAAGCCGATCCTGCTTCCTGCTCATCTGTAAGATAGCAGACCATGGTAGCCGCTCCTTGTGCTCGCCCAAGGTGCCAGACCGCTCTACACAATGTGCGTCTGATATCCGCATAGGGTGGAGTGATATTCGCCTGCCGGAGTACATGGGCATCCGGTTTTGCGCCCCTAGGATGGCATTGAGGGTGGTGAGGCTCAAGTGTGACAACCGGCCCTTATCTCGATGGTGTGACTCCCGAGCGCTGGCCCGCTTGGCATAAATCTCCTGAATTAGGTGCAGATTGCAATTCTTGGGCTCGTCAAAATAAAGCATAGCCCAGCAGCATCAATCCTGATGCACCATCCGGGAACTCGCTAACGAGTCCTGCAATGTGCTCCGGGGAAGTATTTGTTCTCCTTGTGTTTAGTGTGTACTACTTTCCTCTCGGTCACCCATCTCGTTCAATATTGGCAGCGCTGGCCACGTGGAACTGCCGGTGCTGCTGGGACTGTCGTTCCCGGGCCTCAACTTCTTCCTTCCTACGCTCGATGTTGATGCGCCCTTACCTTTTCCCCTCGCTCGGCTGCCATTGTTCTTGTCGAAGAAAATGCATAAGTCCCAATGTCGGGCCATTGTAACTTAGTTTACCTGTTGGGTTTGGCATGGCCACCCTACACTTAGTCTTCACCACATAGCAACTTGGCAAAATCATATTTATTGCATTATTACAAACAAACAAACACAAACAAAAACAACCAAGCAACTAAAAAGCCTTCGCCTTTAGCTGCTTCGACGGCATAAATTTCATGTACTACTCAGACTGTACAGCTAATCACCACATTACCATCGAATACATTTCTCATTACATAGCACTTAGCTAAAAACAACAAAATATAAGAAAATACTAACAACTCAACCTAAGCAATTTCCAATTTCTATGTGCTTCGATAATTTCATGCAATTTCACCCACTTGTTCCCCTAAAATTTCATCGCTTTAACATAATACGATAAGCACACACGATTCACTTCACCCAACATGCATAGCCCGACGAATTTCCACATTTCAACCTCTTTCAATTCAACTTTTTATTCACAACTCCAACCCTAGCTATAATTTCACGCAAAATTAATAGCATGTAACTACTGCTCATATAATCACAAATGATAATAAGAATGAATAATCAACAATAACTTAAATGAGTTTGTTTCACTCTATACTTAGGGTAAGGATTACTTCTTCTTTTTCATGCTAGAAATCAACATGAAGCTAAATGAAGTTGAGTTACAAATACTTCAATCCGAGCAATATCACAAAGTTGATGAAATTTCTTGTTTACGTCCGTGCCACGTTGGGGAAGGGGAGATTTTTGGTGTTTGTCGCGGAGGGGATGAGTGGGAGAATTGGGCGACGAGGTTAAAAGGGTATTTTCGCGGGTCGCCCTAAGACTGTGACCTGACGCGATTAACACGTCAATCGCCACGGAGTGCATCGCGGAGCACTGCTCTCTGTGACACGGAGCCATCGCAGGCATTCTGGAATTTTGTAAAATTCCGCATTTTGCTTTTCAACGTGTCACTCTGAGGGTAACGCGTAGCATCACTCTCCGTGACACGGAGCCATCATGCAGCGCTTTTGCCACTTAAAAACAAATTTCATACCTCATTTTTTCTCCTTGCATTCCTTTACATTTTTCCCCTTCGATCAACCTGTAATATATCGTACCACAAGAAATGGTTAGAATTCCAAAGTTTGAGGAACAAAATATTTTTATTTTTCTATTTACAATCCTATACAAAAATAAATAAAAACAAAAATCTTTTTTTTTTTTTTTTCGTATGTGTATAATATACAATCATTAAGCAATTCACGGGTTGCCTCCCTTGCAGTAGCGCCTAGTTTACCGTCTCCTGCCGATGTCGTTTTAAGCTCATTTCGCTTCTAGGTGACTGGAGCCGCTTTTCTAAACACGCCCTCACCTCATCAAGCTTACCTTTATCGGGGCCTCCCATTAACTCTCGAGGCTCAACGCCCTGAGCAACATCTGGTTGTCACAAACACATTAATAATCAAGTGAGTTTTTCGTACACGGCCGGGAGCGGGTGGCCTGTACACATCGAACACCTCCACCTTGTTGTGTGCTCACATAGTTAGCTGGCCTACAAATACATCTATGTTACTTTTCCGGTTGACAAAGAAGGGCCGTCCAAAATAAATGGGACTTCCAAGTGTCTGGCCTAAATCCAGCACAACAAATCACCCGGAAGATTAGGCCGACTTGCACTAGCACGCCCTCCGCTGGGTCACCATCCGTCTTGCTAAGGAACGATCCGCGAGCTGCAAAATCACCGTTGTAGGTCTAGGACTTCCTAGCCCTAACTTCTTGGAATACCGAGGTTGGCATCAGTTAATGCTCGCTCCCAAATCACACAAACCGCGAGCTTCGTGACACTTTGCCCGATTGTTATTTGAATTGTGAAGCTCCTGTGATCTGAGCCAGGCAATCGGTTCTATATCTCGGGAAGTGCACTTCCTCTCGTAAGAGCCACCGTGGCAGACTCAGTAAGCTCAAGTGAGCAGGGCAGCGATGTCCTTATATATTTGGCGTACTTCAGTACTCCCCGCAAAACATCAACAAGAGGTAGTTAATGTGTACCGTTAAGCACCTCCATGAATTTCTTGGTTACGCCCTCCTTGTGCTTCTTTAATCGTTGAGGAACGGGTGGAGGTCTTTCTCGATTCAAAGATTCCTTGTGTTTCCCTCTCATCATTCTCGCTCCTCTCCGCTTCGTCGCTCCCGACCGCTGAGGTGGTCTTTCGGTCCCACCTCCTTCGACTGCAAAACCACTCCTCGTGGTCACTGCATTTACCTGCTTGGGGTTGGGATTCAGTCACTGGGAAGTCCTCCTCTAGGCCTGGTGTTCCGCTCCAGCAAACCGCCCAAATTGATACTCCAAATACTTTAGTAAATTTGAAGTTGATTTTTCTTGACCTCGGCTGCCAATTTGACATAGTCAGCCTGCACTTGAGCTTGGCTAGCTATCAGCTGCTTGAACATCTCCTCAACGCTGGGTGATGGTGGGAGGAGGGGCATTGTTGTTTCTGTATTGTGATTGATAGTTCTCAGGTCTCTCCTTGATTCCGTCGCATCCCCTGACTCGAACTCTGCCCTTGATGGTTGTTGCTACCCCAAGAGAAATTCGGGGTGATTCCTCCAGTTGGAATTGTGAAGTATCTTGCTACTGTTGGTGATTGCCTTGTGTACACGATAAACTTCACCGAGTCTGGATTTTGCTCCACAACACTCACCCGAGTGTTCATTGCCCTAACACACTTCACACCAAATCTCGCCGCACCGCATTTACAGGGGCTTGAGACTGGCTCAAGTTCATGTTGCTGGTGGGTGTTTAATTGATTCTGCAAGGCGTTATCCGTGCAAATGATAATGTAAACCCATCCACTTCAAGACTTGCCTGCTTTCCTGCTCCTCCCCTTGAAGAGTCCGCATTCCACTCCGGATTACAAGGAAATACGATTAAGCAAAGTATACAGCTCCTCGTAAGTCTTTTCTAATGCTTGTCCTCGCCTGCCGAATCCAAAGAAAAATCTTTGTGTGGGGTTCCAAAACCTCTATAAAAGTAAAATTTCAAAGACGTCATTGGATTGATGGCAGATGAGGACAGCCCCTCAACAAGTGATTTGAATTCTCCTGCAAGCTTGATACAGATTCTCTCCTTCTTTGTTTGAAACTTAGAATTTGAATTATAAGTCTTGTCAAGCGCACTGAAGGTAAAGAATCGAATCAAGAACTTCTTTGCAAGATCATCCCATGTGGTTACTGAAGCTTGGTGGCTCAGCCTTTCACCACCTTGGCTTCTCCCAAAAGTGAAAATGGGAACAATGCTTCTGACGTAATCTGTTGACACTAGCTGGGGATGTAAGTGTCACTTATCTCCAGAAATTCTGAAGATGTTGTTGTGGATCCTCGGGAGGGAGACCCGTGAACCGCCCGCTTGTGTGCAGCACCGCACCATGTTCGTTTAAGCTCGGAACTCCTCCCGGCTCAGGTTTGCGGATGCTAGATGTGACATTACTAGCATGTGGGATTACCATCATGAACCGGCTCATTTCTTGGGCACTAGTACCGGCCTGCTACAGTGGGGATTCTGTGGTTGCTCCACAGGTTTGTCTCGAGCATCGCAATTTTCTCTCTAGAGCTTCTCTCCGTTGGCGATGATAACTGTCTTTCCGGCTCTAAGGATGGGATCCACCAAATCTTTGTCTCTTGCCAGTGTTCAACAGAATCTGTTATCTGCAAAATACGGGCTAAGACCAAGTTGTCAACAATAAAATATCGAAATAGAAAACTAACACGTCTAAGAAAAATTAAAATTTCACCAATTGCCTAGTCCCCGGCAACGGCACTAAAAACTTGATGATCCCGCAAGTGTACGGTCGTGCAAGTAATATAGTGGCTCTTTTAAGAACCGGAATGCTTAACCCACAAGGACTGGATTCACGGGGGGAAACCTTTTCAAGTGTTAATTTACTAAAACTATAATAATGAAGACAACAATGTAAAGAAGAGTTTTTATATTTTGGAAACTATTTTTATACTAAAGTAAAATCTTTATACAGTTGAGTCTGAACTATGAATGAGAGCATGCTGAGGCTACAACGAACATGTAAAGAAATCAATTATCGATATACATGATTTATCTTTTCTCCTAAGCCTAGTCGGAACTTGTTTTGTGGATTAAAACTCGTATTTAACCCAACTTAAGAATCATGAACCTTCCACCTACATTTCTGGTGGATAAGAAGAAATTCATGTTCTAGCCATACAAAACCGATTCCACACTTGACTAATACGACTTTCGTGCATATTTCTATCCCGAAGGTAAAGCAATTCCCAATTTTTCCAAAACCAAGAAAGATCACATCCTATTAATTCACAACTTTTCAGTTTCTTGCCCTCTCGGGTGAAACCGGACTTTTGGATTTACATTAACATTGGCCAGATATTAACGTAGTAAGAACAAGAATTAAATAGAACAATCATAGAAGAAAAGATGAACCAACCAAATAATCAACACTACATTTCAATACAATAAGCCATAACCTCAGCAAGAAAGGGAATTAGCCACTCAATTGTGGATTGAACATCATTAAATGAATGGAAATCATGCAAACAATTGAAAGGAAGAAGAAAGGATAGAGAAAACCTAAGAATTTTCGCCCTCAAAACTGCCTCAGAATCTCCACGCTCTTGCTCCACCAAGTCGTATCAATTAAAAATGAACCTAAGTGTTCTATTTATACTAGGGATAATTTTTCCCGGAATAGCAACGTGTCACGGAGTGCATCGCTAGCACCGCTCCGTGATACGGTGCGAACGCGGAGGCTCTTCGGAAATTGGCCGCCTGTGGCCTGCTCCCAACGTGGCACGGCATGCAACGCTGAGCATGCCCAGCGTGCTACGGTGCAATCAAGGACCCTCTCTGGAATCAAGGTCTCTGGGAAAATATTCCAATGCCACGACTTGGATCGCGGACCCTCACCGGAATTTCTTGCATTTGTAATTCCCAGCAGGCAGACCTACATGGTAAATGTGGTCACGCTCCATTGCGGAGCCCTTGTATTCTTGCTTCTCCACCGCTTCCAAATGCCTCGAGTTCATCTCCGATTCAACATGTCATTTATCTCCATCAAAAAGCATAAGCCCTGCAAACAACACTAATCATGTTGGTTAGTATAAAATCACACTTCCGTACAATTTACATGAGAATGTACACACATTATTGGACAAACAAGGCAAAAGCTACACATTTGAGTATCAATTTGGCATATAAATATGCCCCTTATCAAACGTCTCATAAATGGGCATTTGAATTTATAAAGCTTGAAACGTGATTTTAATGAAAAACAACGTAAAACTTGCCCATGATTTGTAATTCAATAACAAAAACTCATTTAAATCATACCCATGTAGAGAATTAGGAATTTCACTCATTGAGTTAAAAATCCCATTGAATCAACATAGGAATTTTCTATGATTTAAAGAGAGATTAGGAATGGGTGTGAACGAATTCACCCATTCTTAACCCTACATACCTGGGAAGGATCTGATTTTACCAACCCTTGATAGACCAACGAAAGATTGAAGGAAAACTTGAAGAACTCTAACTTTATCACCTCATAAACCCTTTCAATATGCATGCATGGGTGTGAATGAGCTTAGGATAGATTTTCCCATCATAAAACACCGCATTTCGAGCCTAATATGAAACATAACTAATTTAGGCCCAATATGGCCACAATACTAACTAACTGACGACTTTGGTCTGCAAGCCTCTAAGAATACAAAGATTGGTTGGGAAAGGGTCCCGGCCTACCCCAAATGCTATACAACTGAAAGACTGTAATCTCTACAACCTGGCAACTCCAAATGAAGGGAGCTGGCCAAATTGGTGACTCTAAACAGCTGCTACTGGAGTGCTTGAACTCTGTATGTTTAAACCTGTAGGCAAGTAATGCAGCACCCAGGGATGCGTCAGTATAATATATAACAAATATGTAAGGCAGTAAGTAAGATGTTAAAGATTGAAAGTAAGTATAGAGAAGGGGAAGAATGATTAACCTGTAAGCTGACTTATTCGTAATCTCCATCTAGAAAAACAAGAGATGTATATGAGCTATGATTATAGAATCATATATTCATAAGCTATAGCTAGCAGATAGGAATAAAAACAAGAACCTAACCTGGCCCCCATAAGCCTGGAAGGTACAAGCAACATAGAAATAAGCTACCTAGACCCCCATAAGTCCAGGAAAGTACACTTCAATCTATATACCCCTATCCAGGTTTCTATAACTCTATTGGTGCTATAGCCAACCTACCTGTCCCCCTAGATATTCAATTAAGCCCGCTTGGCCCCTGATTTGTAGCTGTGTCTGAGTCCAGTGGACTCCTGATAACTGCGCCCCAGGCACCAGGCTCGATGGGGGTGTGATGCCGATACAACATAGAAATAATAGTACAGCCATGGAATGGACTGTATAAGGCCTTTGGGCCTCATCATTGTCCTTTGGGATGGAATATCGCTCCTTGGAGCAACGTCATCTAGCCCCTGGTGGGCGATGACACATCTCGTAACCCTGGGGTGGTCATGAAAGGCTCTTAAGTGAGGGCAACCCTACCCGAGGTGCTATACTGGGGTCTCAATCTAGCCACTCAAAAAGCATATCTGTCCTTCAGGGCCTAACACGACCGCTGGTCGCCCCTCGAATAATCCATATGGATGCTAGCAGGCACACCCTGTGCGCTTGTATCTGATCAAAGGATCCTGGTGGTGATCATAATCTCTAATGGTCTAGACTGAATAGGGCGAGATCTATAGTGGCCTAATAATACTCTAAATGTCCTATTCGGGCAACTATAACTCACCAGCAACTGTAGGGTCGCAGATGACCAATTACTTAGTCCCTTTACTTAGAATAATTGTAGGACTGCTACGGACCGGACGTGCACTTGAGTGGTCGGTCTCTAATCCCCCGCAGATAGCTTGCTGATATTCTTAGACTGAGGGTAACACTGTTCTAACATGGTTCTAGTCCTTTATCCCTTAACTTGGTATGTTCATATCTTTTATAACTCTTATAGACGACTCATAATCTTGAAGTTAAGTTTACACGGACTTAGCCACTCACGGCAACCTGTACCTGGGTATCTCATTATTGCAGGTTTGGGCGTTGTCCCCGCCTCTAACTACTAATAAGGTCCCCTTCCTTAGGGTACCCATGGGTCTATTTACCTAATCGACTGGGATGGCTTTCTGGGCAACTGGTATGATGAATACTAAGTCAACTGGAACTGACAGTCACTGGTAGTAGCTAACTAGATGACAGGCTGTCACTCAGTTAACTCGACAAACCTAGTGCCGCTGACTCTAAAGTATGGAAATCCTATCTAAGTTTCTGTTCCTGAGGCGTAAGGGTACACCAATGGCCTCTGGGCATCCTTCACTGACAATAGATCGCCAAACTGGTAGTTATATCACCTAGCTGCGCCTATGCTGTTCAACTTATTAACTCAGGCCCAATAACTATCCGCGAACTTCTAAGGTCTAGGTCTGACAATAAAACATACAATTCTACTAACATAATGAACTGGAGGATAAGAGAGTTTCTATGATGCTTCTAGAATGTATCACACTTAGCATGTTCTTTCCCGACAAGGAATACTGCGGTATAATCTGTACACGTTTTCTAGCGGGTAACCACAACATATATATTCATAGTCTACAGACAACAGCTGACCACAACATGTCTAATCACAATCTACTGGTAGCAACTATTTGCCACATATGGGACCGTTATTTTTATTTAAAAATATAAGTCGTAGCACTGTACGACGAGAATAACTTGCCGAGGGATAAGCTTTACATACCTCAATTGTCGTTTCACTAATAACTGACTAGTTTTGACTCGTATTCGTCAGCTCTTCTCAGCTGTAACCATAATACTAAAGCCCGTAGCCGTATAGGAATTAATTTGGAGCAATTCTGACAACTTTTGCTCGGCGGGATTCCAATTTGCCGGGTGTATTTCTAGAAAATAACTTCGTAGTAATGCTGTCTATAGGCTTATAACTCAACATTTGAAGTTAATTTGAGTTTGGACGGCGATTGACAGCATAGTCCGAAGAAAATTGTGTTAAAGTTGTGTATTGCCCTTTCTTTGGACGAGGCCTATGTTGGAAATGACTAACAATTGAACTAGAAGAGTATTTATATACTTAAGGGCGGTGGACTGGGGGCATCCCGCGCCAAAGTACCCCGCGTCACGCCCTTCCTTGCACCAGGAGCTTGGTGTTCCGCGCCTCTCAAGGCGCCAGCAGGCCTGGCGCATCGCCAAAGGTTTAGAAAAATTTTGGTAGAGTCTCCTCTGTAATATGGACTATCCAAAAACCTGAAACGCTGAAAATTCCAACATGGGCGCCTCACAGGACGTTATAACAACCATTACACAATAATAAGGAATAGCTAAGTAACAATACTGAAAGAATAAGCAGTAAAATAAAAACTGAACATCAACCTTACCTTAACTTCATAACTTGGATCAGTCCTGGAACATGTGAGGATATTTAGATTTCATATCATCCTCAGCTTCCCATCTCATCCCTCCTTTGTTCATGTTCCTCCATAATACTTTAACAGAGGCTACATCTTTTGTTCTCAACCTACTTACTTGTCGATCTAATATGGCCACTGGAACCTCTTTGTAGGCCAACTTCTCAATAACCTGGACGTCTTCAACTGGCACAGCTCAAGGAGTGTACCCTTATATACCTTGTAGTATTGACACATGAAAGACCGGGTAGACAAATTCTAGCTTTGGAGACAGTTCTAGCTCATATTCCATTGTGTCTGTCCTCGGAAGGATATGATACGTGCCAATGAATCTAGGGCTAAGCTTTCCCTTTTTACCATCTCGTAACTCCCTTCTTTGGTGAAGTTTCTAGAAATACCCAACTGCTGCAACAACCCTTAGCTGCCTACGCCGTACACTAGGGTAGGACTTCCGACGACCCTGGGCTATCGGTACCCATTTCTTGGTAAGTTTAAATTTTCAGTCTGCTTGTTATAATATCTGGTTCAACCTCCTCTAATTTACTTTAAGGGGCTTCCACTTCCACTGATAATAGACCCCCGACGTCTGAGTTGTGTGCTCTGCATAGCCATTTCTTTGGAAATGAGGAGTCGTACTCAACTTAATATGCATCCCAATTTGTTCTCTTAGCCTTTCTAAAACTTCATTGTCCGTTGTGCCTCTCTGTCAGATTTCATTGAATACTTGGTCTCCACGCAACCAAACTACCTATACATTTAACTCAACATAGCCTTTAACTGAAATATAATTCTATCTAGCAATACATGAGTCGATCTTGTTAGCCTTATTATACTGACTCAAGTGTGGTCAATTTACACCTGGTACGAGATAATCCTATAATTGTATTCATGTTTGTTACTTTTCACTTCCTTACAGGTACGATCACCTCTTGAATTGGCCTTCTTAGTTCCTGTTGTCCAGCCTCCCCTGGCTGGTCATTGGAACTCAATGCTATGACTCCATAATACCTTCCCTCTTCCCATGTCATTAGTAGATCTCTCTTTACGATCAGATGTGTTTTCATTAAATTCTGGGTGGAGGGGACAATGGACATAATGCGCCTTGGGCATAGTCTGCTAATGAAGTTCTTCCACTTTTTGAATGCAGAGTCAACCTCTGAGTCTTATGACTCCGCCCCTTATTATCTCAAAGGCCAATAACTTCCTACTGGGCCTTGTCTCTAGATTATACTAGGTTAGAATCTCTATGTTGCCACTCTTCTACTCCCACAACCGGTGATGATATTGCAACATTCGAGGTTACAACTTCACTATCTCTTAACTATCTTCCTGATGCTTAGTTCTCGACATTTGGAAGTGATCCCATGCTCGGTAAACCCGTTTTAACCTGGAGGTGACTTTGATTTCCCCCAAAGATAGATACTCGTTCCTTTCCCCTTGCTTCCATTAGACTAGCTCTAGGGTTCGTGACTTCTACTTCATACTGTCAAAAGATATTACTAACCAAGTCTACCGACCTGTATCCTTCTAACCCACATTCGGGCCTACCTCATTCATATGATCTTTCTATCCTTTGATATAAAAAGCTAGGGTCGTAACCATTATCTTTTAGGTATGCCATACCGTCATTAGCACCCTGGATTTTACTATAGCTAGGGGTTTATCACTGATGAACTCTCTCACACGCACCTGAGTGCTACTGGCAATCTTGACTGCCCTCTTGGTTTACTATTATGAGGGTCTAAGTAGCTTTATAAACACCAGGGGTCTCAACCACTTTTTAACCCTTTCCGGAGGAAACAATCCTAACCCTCCTTTATTCATCATTCTGGACAATATGGAATTAACACTTGTGCTTTCTGTTGTACTCGCGCGATCCTCTGTGTATTTCAGGTAATCCGATGATACTTGTCATCCCTGTCTAATTCTAGAAGTCTACTAAGTATGCTAACTCATATGGAGATGGTGTTGTCTAATTCTAGAACTCCTATTCCGAGGCCATAGAGAGAACTGAGGACGGTGCTGCCATATCTATTATCTTATGAGATTCTTGGTATCCTGGGGGGATGCTGGGGAGGTTATAAGACACCTCCTTCCATCCCTAGACTAATTATCCTGCAACTGTAGCACTTCACTGGTACCCTCTCCTACTGTTGTAGCTGACTTGTGGCTAACTGAAGTCTGTCCCATATCAGACGTTATTCTAGACAGACACAACAATGAAAACGTAGGGACTCATCCCTATAAAACTCGACTCTATAGCATGATCTGAGAAGAAGAAAGGGTAACCATACTATCATTCCTCATAACCTCTTGCTTATAGAATATGGTGCGCAACAAATTTATAAGCAAGACTCTACTAGACACAACTTGCAGACTCCCTAGGATACGAACTGCTCCGACAACAAGTTTTTCACGCCCTACCTTGGGAGGCATGACTAGAACCTAGTGGCATACTGGGATCTAACTGACCTGACTGGGCTTATACATGTCTAGTGCATGCCTGCAACTCAACTCAAGAAAACAATGAGCTATATCTCGATTATTAACACAACCCCTGGCTGACAAGGCTGTATAGCCACCTGTAAATAAAAATAGCTAACCAACAATAGGCAATAGAAAGGGATCCTATGCGGGCCGACAAGACCACCATGTTGTCTAGTTATAACAAAAATAAGAACAAGCCACTATACTAGGGCCCACACGGACAACATATGAAACATAACTAATTTAGGCCCCATGATCTTGGGCATAATTACATGCCCAAGTGCTATTTTATAACTTAATTTAGTAAAGTTTGTCAATTTAATTAATTGCATTCTCGTGTGATTTTGAATATTTTTTTATATGCACTAACCGACATGATTAGTCTTTGTTTTGTAGGTTTAAAATGCTTAGGAAGGAATAAATATGATGGTTAATGCATAAGAAAGAAGTTGGAAAAGCATTGCAAGGAAGATGGAATGAAGTTGAAAAGGAGAGGGGCTGCCCAGGCCACTAGAATGCCATGCTAGGCCATTGGTGCGCCCAACGTCGTGTCACGCAGGCAGGAGTGCTTGTGAGAGCTGCTAGGTAGTGTGCCTGCATGTTGGTGCCATGCCACGCCAGGCCTTGCCGCGTGATGGAGGTCATGTCACTCCATGTTCCGCACGCGAGAAGTAGCGTTCCACGCCTGGTGATGCACACAAGCTTCGCACAGGGACTACCGATGCCATCCATCCAGTGAGCATGCGCGACCAGGCCATGTCACGCCATCAAACTGCCGCGATGGGCAGCGTGGCATGGAGCTAGTCCATGGTCGGCCAAAAATTGTATTTTTCCACTTAGTATAAATAGGATACTTAGCTCCTAAAATCATTTTATCACCAAATATTTGGAGAACAATGGAGATGAGCGGAGGGAGAAAGGAAGAACTCTACCTAGGGTTCATTACTTTTCATTCTCTTTTAATCATTCTTGTAAGTACTTTACTTTAGTCATGTTTTTAAGTATTTGTACGAACATGAGTGGATAAAACCCTTCCTCTAGGGTTGAGGCCACATGATATGATTGTAAATGAATGAATTCTTTGTTGGTTTGAGTTTTTAGTGTTGTTTTGTCTTACATTCTTTATTATTATTATTTTTATGCTTGATCACCATGAAAACAAACTCGTTAAACTTAGGTAAAAGCTCGAAAGAGTAAACCTAGGCTAGAACACAAGAATGTAAGGAGCAAGTTCTTATCTTTACGATAGGATTAGCGGTTAGGATAGCAATTATACCTAATTAACCTTGTTTGGTTGATAAAACTGGATGATCTAGACACCGAACTAGAATTATCATATCACCGCTCATAGAAGTAGTTGTGAAGCTAAGTTAGGTTAAATGATTAGAGGTATGAAAGTCTATAATCAAGGGCACAAACTCTGTAAACCACATCCACATAGTTAAATTGCTCGCGAATTAGGACGTCACATCCCCGCTCAATGATGTAGGTGTTAGACTAGTTTGTCGTGTTTAGAGGCTCGAAAGATCATGAACATCACATTTTAACTATTTGAGACAACAACTGAAGTTTTCATACTCGAACCATTGTGAATTGTAGCATTGCATGATTATTAGGCCTTAACTCTAGTTGCTTCTTGTATCGTTTCTCGATTATTTTGTGATCACCCCTAGACTTAATTAGAATTTTCCAAAATTTCTACAATCAAAACTTGTGAAGCTTAATTTAACACTTGAACTTGATAATTCTCTGAATTAGTTCAGTCCCTGTGGGTTCGACATCCGGCTTGTAAAAAAGGGCCACTGTATTACTTGTACGATTGTGTGCGCTGGGGCGCAACAATTTTTTGGCGCCGTTGCTAGGGACTGGAAATGTTTTTGTAAATTGTTAGTTTTTGTGTGGTTTTTAATTTTATTAAGTGTTGAAAAACTTGGTCTTAGTCTGCTATATTGCAGGTAACAGGTTTCCCTTGTAGAACTGGCAAGGAATAGAGAGCTGGTGGAACCTTTGTTGGAACTTGAACGCCAACTACATTTGCTCAGGAGCGAAGGTATAGAGCGAAAGTTGAAAAGGTTACAAGAGTAGTTACAACAACATCCACCAGTGAGAAAGCAGAGTTGTTACCTAATCAGATTGCAGCCCAACCAGTTCGCAAAGAGGCAATCCCACTAGAGACAAATGTGACCTCCAGTATCAGCAAACCAGAGCCCGGAGGGAACTTTGAGCTTAAGAAGAACATGGTGAAACTGTTACATTCAAGTGGCCAATTCACTTTAATGAGTCATGAGGAACCACAACAACACTTACAGAATTTCTTGGAGACAGGAGTGTCAACTGACTATTTCCGACTCACACTCTTCCCATTTTCATTGTTGGGAGAGGCAAAGAGGTGGTTGAAGGCTAAGCCACTGAATTCCATCACTTCTTGGAATGACCTAGAAAGGAAATTCCTTATCAGATTCTTCCCTTCAGGCAAGACTTCCAAGCTTAGAAGTGGGATAGTAAGCTTTAAGCAAAGGCCGGAGGAGAACCTATATTTGGCTTGGGAGAGATTCAAGTCATTGTTGAGAGACTGCCCCCATCACCAACAGTCCAATGAGGTGTTAGCTCACACCTTTGTAAGAGAGTCTATACCCACATACGAAGATTCTGTTAAACTCTGCATCGGGTGGGCAAGCATTTGAGAAGACTTATGGTGAGTTGTACACTCTATTGAACAGGATTGCTCAAGGAAATCCAGAGTGGCACTACGAATCATCGAGAGGGGCAGGTAAGAGAGCAGCAGGGCTAATAGAAGTGGATAGTGTCATTGCCTTAGCAGCACAACTAGCATCATTTCAGCATCATATGATGACTCAGTTCAACAAACTAAGTATGAACCAACCGCAGGGACAGGTGATTGCAATTTAGCAAGTTCCAAGTTGGTGTGAAATTCATGGTAGCAATGGGCACAATGCAGAATCTTGCGGGGAAAATCCAGAATCTATCAATTTTGTGGGGAATTTTCAGAGAATCAATCAGAATTATGGGAACACCTACAATAAGAATTGGCAGAGTCACCCAAATTTTTCTTGGGGTGGAAATCAGAGTTAGAGCTACAAACAACCTCAACAGCAGTAGTATCAACAGAAGAACAGGCATAACGGTGACCAGTCGAGCAGTAGCAACATTAAGGAGATGTTGTAAAAGATTATGGCTACTCAGACCCAATTAGCAGAGAATTAGGCACGGATGGCTTCAGATTTGAAAAATTAGCAGTTGGCCACCCGTAATCTAGAGAAGCAGATGGGTCAATTAGCAGCTTCTCAGCTTACAAGACCTCAGGGAGATAATTGAGGTTCAACCAGAGCTGGTCAGAAAGGGTCCATCTACTAACAAGGGAGATAATTAGAGTGTTTTGCAACATAATGCACAATCATCACAGCAGCCAGCACAGAGACCACCACCACCATTCCGGAAAAGACCCAAGAAGAGCAAGGAAGAGGAATGCTTTAAAAAGTTCTTTGATATTTTCAAAGAACTTCACATAAATTTGCCCTTACTTGATGTTTTGTAGGGAATGCCAAAGTACGCTAAGTACATAAAAGATGTGGTGGCCAACAAAGTTTGGTTGGTGGATGTCCAAAAGGTGGCATTGACTAAGTAGTGCAGCTACAGGGTAATGAGAAAGATTCTGAAAAAACTCAAGGACCAAGGGAGTTTTACCCAACCTATATAAATTGGTAAAGCTGAAGTGATAAGAGCTCTCTGCAACTTTGGAGCAGTAGTAAATATAATGCCCCTATCTTTGTTTAACACCTTGGGGTTGGGTTAGCGAAGGCCAACATGAGTAATGCTACAGTTGGCAGACAAGTCCATTGTGGCACCTGAGCAAATAATTGAGGACCTTCTCATCAAAGTGGGTAAGTTCATTATACCCCCTGATTTCATAATACTTGACTTTAAAGTTGATGAAAAGGTACCCCTGATCTTGGGACGACCATTCTTGGCAACTGGAGGAGCCATCATAAATGTGAGAGCAGGTATCCTTAAAATGAGGGTCGATGATGAAGAAGAGCTCTTCAAAGTTTACCAAGAGATCAACCCACCCACACACTATAGAGATCTTTGCAAGATCAATGTATTGTCAGATGTTAAGTGTGGGGTTGTAGATTGCATGGGTCAACTACCGTAGGAGATGATCACATTTCATCCCGAATCTGATGGAAGGCTTAAGTTAAAAAAGAAGTTGGAAGAGGAGAGGGACAGAGTGCAGGTTTTCCCTTGAAAAATAAAAAGAGAAGAAGATGGTTCTCGAAAGGGAACACTGGTTTGAGGATGTCCTAAGAAGGATAGTCCATGTCGTGCCGCGACGTAAAATAAGGCACCGCTTGGGAGGCAATCCAAGGGTACCTTAGGTACAATTTTATTTTCCTTTTGTTTTGATTTTTTTTATTGTAACTTTTGGTTGTTTTTGTGGTAATTTAAGCACAGATTGAGGGGAAGTCTGAGTACCCTTAGAACAGGAAACTAAGGAGCATGGAAGAAGATGAGAGTAGGGTTGATGACCCANGTGCAAAAATGAAGGAAAACATGTTGTTAGCTAGGCCTAGAGGTCTTAGGAAGTATTTCTCACCCTTGTAGTATTCTTATTTGATACTTTGGGGACATAGCATATTTCAAGTGTGGGGTGAGGGAAATTTTCAAAAAAAAATTCTTAATGAATTCGGGTGAAATTAGTGCTTTGTCTGGTATTATTTGATAAAAAAATTTGAGTTGAGCATAATTCACCCACCCATTGGTTTTTCGATTTTTTTCCGACGGGAGGAACTTTGAACCGATGAATAAAATTTTTCTTTGTTGGGATATAGCTGTTTTTACTCATAGTTAGGGACTTTTCCTGACGATGAATGGATGAAGACCGTCTTGAGGGAAAATTAGTCATAAGGTCTGTGTTGTGAACCCTTAGTTGATTCAGGGCTTGATGTTCTTGTTATATGCTATACATGATTGTGAGATGCATGTGTTGTAAATTTTGAAGTATGCTAGCAATTTATTAACTCTGTTGAGACACCTAGGCTTTTGAATATGACTCTATGTGCTTAAAGCTTATTTGAATTCTTGTGATTACCTGAGTTAAGAATCTACTGAATTTGTCTTGAATTGAGCATGTGCTGTGAGTGTAAGGATTTTTAATAGTCCATGTTATTGTGTAATGTCTAGAACTTTCCTGAAGTGTATACAAAAAGAAATGAGGGATGTTGATTGTAGGAGATGATTTAAGCATTTCTTTAAATGAACCTAATTTTTATTCCTCGCTTTACCTACCTTGAATGTATGATCCTAGTTAGCCAATTGAGCCTTTAGCCTATTATTTGCTAGCCACAATGTGAGCTTAATCCTTTCTTTTCATTAACCTTGAATTTGATCAAAAACTCCTAAGAGCTTAAGTGAAAATGCAAAAGAAGTTAAGGAGTGAGAAGTGGAAGAAGAAGGAAAAGAGTAGTTGTGGGAGTTGAAGAAAAGACTAGAGGTGTACTTGTTTAAAAGATTGAATAAGAGTTAGTAAGGAGTAAAAGGAGAAAAAAGTGAAAATATTGCTTAAGTACTCCTTACTAATAGCTTAAGTGTGCCTAATGAAATGGGGAAATGAAGAGGAAAAATGGGAGTTGAAAAGAATAAAGGTGAAGTAAGAGGATAGAGTGCCATAATGAAAGTGTGATATATTAAAAGCTGCTTAGGAAGATAGTCACTATTAACGCTAGAATAGTACCTACCCGTCCCTTAGCTTACATTACAACCCATTAAGTCCTATTTGATCTTACATTTCAAAATTCTAAATTAGTGATAAAACACTAAAGGCAAGCTTATGGAGTCAATACATGTTGCATGCTTAGACTCTTTTTGAGAGTGAGAGTATTTCTCATTCATATACCCATGCATGTGATAATTTGAAAACATATGAGTGAAAATGGGTAACTCTCTTGTTACGAGGACACATGTTTGATGAAGGATAAAATTCATGTCGGATTTCTTGATTGGTTAATTTGCATGAGTTTGTTGAGGTTGAGAGTCGATTCTTGAGGCTAGAAAGTCTTAACATAGTTATATTTGATTTTAATGGTTAAATCTTGCATGCTCTATTTTTAACTTGCTATTTAAAACAATTGTTGTAGCCATAACTTGAATTGTCTTGTTTCAATTAGCTATGTGTGAGTCTTCGTATTGCATGATATGTAAGTGTTGTTCGAGGATGAACAAGGCTTTAAGTGTCGGACACGACCAGCAGCTGACTAGCTAGCGGCGGCCCGTGATGCTGCTGGCCTCCAACAATACAAATAATGATGGTCGTATAGGGCAGAGCCTACACAAAATGCTATACAATTTAAAGACTGTAACCTGCAACTGGCAACTCAGAGCGAAGGGGAGTTGAACTATTGACTACGAAGGCCCACTCTTGGAGAACTGAACTCGTTTGTCTATACTGCGGGCAAGTAATGCGGCACCGAGGATGGGCGTCGTCTGTATATGTAGAATATCTAAGGTAGTAAGTAAGCTATTAAGGAAACTATGATGAAGTAGAAGGCGAAAGATTAACTTGTAAGGTGACTTATTCATATGCATCTAGAAAAACACTAAATGTATATAGTATGGTAGCCATAATCAATATCTTCATAAAAATTTATAGGTTAGCGAGGCAGAGTCTGAGCAAAACCCTAACCTAGCCCCATAAGCATGGAAGGTACAAGCAACACGAGAGAAAATAACCTACGAGACCCCATAAGACCTAAAAAGTATACTTCAATCTATATACCCTATCCAGGTTTCTATATTTCTATTGGTACTATAATAACTTACCCATTCCACCAGGATGCACCATGAACTTGCTTGGCTCGTCTGTGGTGTATACGATGCAGTAGATACGTAACTACCGGGCACCGGACTTGACGGGGTGTGATCTTGCGTCTGACGCAAGAAATAATAGTCCATCCATGGAATGGAGTGTATAAGGCCCTTGGGCCTCGTCATCGTAAGGACGACATATTGCTCCTTGGAGCAACGTGTCCCAGCTAGATTGCTTAGCGGTAACCTGATATTAACCCTAGGGTGGTCATGAAGGCTCCTAAGTGAGGGCAGCCCCACTTGAGGAGTGCTATAAGGTCTCAATCTAGCAACTCCAAAAGCGTATACGCCTTTTGAGCCCAGCGCGAAGCAAACTGCTTTCCCCTAGAATAATGCGTATGGATGCTAGCGACACACGCCTGTGTTGTATCGATCGAGGATCACGGTGGCGATCATAATCTCACAATGGTCTAGATCGAATAGGGCGAGATGCAGGAGTGGCCTAATAATACGAATGTCTTGTTCGGGCAACTATGACCGCGACATTTGTAGGAGGTTGAGACCTAGGAAATACTTAGTCCTTTGACTTAGAACGGTTGTAGGACTTCTGCGGCCAGGACATGCTGCGTGGGGTCAGTCTCCTGTCCGCCGGGCAACTTGCCGTATTCTTTGCCTAACGGTAACCTTTGTGCTAACATGGTTCTAGTCCTTTAACCCATAACTTGGTTTATTTAGATCTTTTATGACTCTTACAGATGACTCCTAATCTTGAAGTTAAGGATTCACATGAGCTTAGCCACTAAACCTTTGGCCTGAGTTTGCTCATAGAAAGAGAGTGGGGGCGTTGGCTATATACAACCACTAATAAGGTCCCCTTCCTTAGGGTACTGGCAAGGTCTATTTGACACGATAAATGGGATGGCTTTACGGGCAGCACATGCATTGAATCTGCATCAGCTAGAAGCGCGGTCACTAATAGTAGCTAACTAGATGGCGTATGTAACTCGGTTACTCCGCAACCTAGTGCGAGTGACTCTAAAGTATGGTCATTATATATGTTTACATTCCTAAAGGCGTAAGGAGGTACGCCGGCCTCGAGGCATGTTTCACAAACGATACGGTGCTAAGTGATAGTTATATAGCCTAGTTGCGCTATGTTGTTCAACTTATTAACTTTCCCGAGCCCGATAACTATGCGCCCGAGCTTCTAAGGTCTAGGCACAGCGATAAAACATAAAATTTACTAACCTGATAGCAGATTGGAGGATAAAGAGTTTTACATGATGCTTCTAGCATGTGTCACCTTGCTTTATGCTTAATATTCTTTCGAGCAAAATCTTTATAGTATAATCTATAGACATTTTCTAAAAGCTAACCACAACATATATATTCGTAGTCTTGCTTCCTCGTCTCCCATCTCTGAATCTCCCATTACGTCCTCCTCGAGATCAACGTCGAATCCTCGCGGCGATGTCTGTCATCGATGGGGACATCATCGTCCACGGGCTCCACAGTTGGGCCCTGCGACATAGAAACCTGGCGTTTTCGCCAAAAGGGTAGCTCAGAGTCATTGCCATAACTCATCCTCTCAGGTGCTGTCCACTCCCGCCTATGCGCGGTGGAGCATCTTGCATCCCGAACATGCGGGCCATGTGCGATCATCCCGAGCATGTCGCTCGGCAGAGTGTAAGAGCTGGCACGTAGTGGTGTCAGTGCCTTAGTCTGTGACGTGCATGTGGCACGCCTCTCCATCTGCGGGATATAGTCAGGCCTCTTCCTCCACATCCGAGGCCCTCGGGAACGTGGTGACGAGCCCAGCCAAACCCCGTACTGTGCCCTTGATGCAAGCGGGCTCTCTTCGCCAGCGGATATGATCAACTGTAGACATTTTATCTCCAACTTCTTTCATCAGGGCATACACCGGGCATACGCGATCCGGGTGACATCTGTCATATGCACCGAGTCAAGCAGGGACAAACTATCTTCGACGGATCTGGCTTCCTGTTCATCTGTGAGTAGGGCGTGTATGATACTAGCCCCTCTCGCATGCTGCTCCGACGTGCGTCGATCGGAGCTCCACATCTGATGTGCGTCGATGTCCCATATGGTGGGTGATATTGTTTCTTAGAAGTATATGGCGTCGGTGTTACGCGCCCCCGATATGGCATTTAGGTGATGAAGAGGCTCGAGGTGACAATCGGCCTATTTTGATGGTGTGGCGAGGGCGTCGGGTTCAGTTTGCATAGAACTCCGAATCAAGTGCCGAATTTCACTCCTTGACTGTAAAAGATGAAGCGCGCGGCAGCAGTGTGTCCGTTGTACAATGCGAGAACTCTGTACCCGTAGGTCTCCTGTAATGCGCTCCATGGGGAAGTACTTGTTCTCCTTGTGCTTTGCATAGCATTTCTTCCCTTCTCTGTCACTATCGGATTCCAAGTATTGGCAGCGCATGGAGCCGGCTGATTGCTCTTAGAATTTATAGTTCCCGATCCCGAGTCTTTTCTTGGCGCACGATGCGAATGCGCCCTTTCGCTCATCTTGCATGCTTGCCATTGTTCTGTCGAATAAGCTGACCAGTCGATGTCGATTAATTAAAAAATTGGCTTAGACTAAGGTTGGGTTAGGCTAGGCCACCCACTTGATCTTCAGCCATAATTTCAGCATTACGGCAAGAACATATATTCTAATTTACAAAAACAAGAAAACGAAAACAGCTAAAAACACAACCAATATTGCCTTGTGCATCCCCAGAGAGTCGGCGGTGTAAATTCGTTGTACTACTCGAGACTTCGTACAACTAACACAATATTACGAAGTAGCTCACAATTTTGGACATAGCACTTGGCAATGAAAAGAAAACGAAAACTATTTAACTATACAAACCTATGCCATCTACTAGTTCTTGTGCTACAATTCCCTCCCAAAAAAATCCGTCGCTCTTGCAGCCTATTACATAGATAATACAACCAACTCATCTCACCCGACATATATAAACCACAAGAAGTCACAATTCAACAAGCTTTCCCATTTTTCATGTTAAAATTCCAAACCCTAGCTACAATTTTTCACAAATTGATCAAGCACATGTTTTTGGTTCCATACAATCACAATGATAATACGAACATAAATTAACCATACTTGAATGAATTTAGTTCAAATTTCTACCTAGGGTAAGGTTTGCATCATACCTCATTACTTAAGTGGAAACAAATTCAACCCTAAAGTGAGTTCGAGTTGATGAACATACCTTTGAATTCCAAAGAACGGAAGAAAACTTGATGAAATTATGCCTAGGTCAGTGACACGTTGAGGGAGAGGAATTTTGGGAGGGTTGTCGTGGGGATGAAAAATGAGAAAATGAGGGAAATCGGGGTTAAAAGTGGGAATTTGGCGCGGGTTACCGACCGTGTGAAGCGAATAACACTTCAACGTGTCACGGAGGGTAACGCGGGCATCACCTCTCCGTGACACGGGCTTCTTGTGCCGAGCATTGGGGTGTAAAATTCAGTTGCCTTCAACGTGTCACGGAGGGTAACGCGGAGGCCGCTTCTCAAGTGACACGGAGTCGGCAGCGTGGGCTCAACGTTTGCCACTTTTCAATTTTTCTTACCTCATTTTTTCTCCTTTGCGAGTCCTTTGCATTTTGCCCTCGATCAACTGCATTATCTTAAAGCAATTAGTTAGAATTCATAGGTTCGAAAACACAACACACTATTTTTATTTTATATTTACACATTTATATTATTTTTTTCTTTTTTTACTTCATACATTTTTCTGACACAATCATAAAAACAAAAATTCACCGGTTGCCTCCCCGTGCGGCGCTGGTTCTGCGTCGCGGCTCGCTTGTCAGTCGCTCATCCAGCCCTAGAATTTGACGGACGTTTCTCTCGACTTTAAATTCTCCACCCCAATAGTGCCTATAGCTGCCCATTTGCAGGAGCATTGGCATTTTGGTCTTCTGTACAACTCTTTTGCCCGTGCGGGAGTCATCTCACTACCTCAACGTACGACCATTTGAATGTGTAACTTCCTGAAACTTGACTTGACCTTGAATTGAAGAGTAGCACTTTATGTCTGAGCTCGAAGATCGATGCACCACATGCTTGTCGTGCCACCTTTTCCGTTTTCTCTTTGTAATATTGGCACTTTCATAAGCATGCCAACGAAACTCGTCGAGTTCGGCGGGATTCTGTCTGACCTCTTCTTTCCACAGCTAGCTCTAGGTCATGTTCAATTTCCTCGCGGCCCGAAGCTCGGTGCTGCAGTTACGTGAGCGGATGACGGGCTTTCACACTTAGACCAATCGGTACGGAGAAGTCCAATTTGGTGTCTTGTAGCGGTTACGTATGCCCACAGCATCGTGAGTTTGCTTGACCAATCCTTTGCGTTGTGCATTCCCTTTGACCTACAAGGAGAATGCGCTTTACTTCTACGTTCGACACCTCCACTTGCCCACTAGTTTGGGGATGATAAGTTGTTGCCACTTTGTGGCACACCCCATACATAGCGGCATCTTCTTGAAACTTGCATTGACAAAGTGGCTCCTCCATCACTGATAATGGCTCGGGGTGTCCCGAACCTTGTGAAAATGTGTTTTTTTTTTTTTTTCACACAAACTTTGTTACTACCTTGTTGTCATTTAAGGGAAATGACTATTGCTTCCACCCACTTTGATACATAATCAACGGCTACCAAGATGTAACGATTGCAACGACGGTGGGAATGGGCCATGAAGTCTATACCCCATCACGTCAAAAGTCTCCACTTCGAGTACATTTCTGGCGCATCTCTTGCCTCCTGCCAATTGTCTTTTGTCCTTTGACATCGCCATGAAGTTTTGACATATGCCATAGAGTCTCACGAGCAGTGTAGGCCAAAAGAACCACAGCGTAGTACCTTGTGTGCATCCTCTCCTTCGTGGTGCCCACCATATAGTGAGGAGTGACTGACTCTCAAAAACCTCTTGTCTGAAAGCTCTCCTGCAGGATACGCTACCATGCTTTATTGGTCCACTGTTTAAGCAAATATGGCTCATCCCAGATGAAATGCCAACAATCATCTGTAATTTTTTTCTTTTCTTCGGCGTACAGCCTGCAGTGGATAGACTCCACTCACGATAAGTTCACTATGTCTGCGTACGAGAACTTGGCTGCTCCCTACGCAGTGCTCGTCAGGAACTCTCTTTGTGTTGTCGCCCTTCACGTGTGGCCAGAAACTCCCGATCGCGATAGGTGATCGCACTTGATTTTCTCCCCTTTTGTCTTTTATTTCTAAGTCAAACTCTTGCAATGATAAGATCCCACACGATCCTTTTTGGGCTTTGCATCCTTTTTGTTAAACGAATGCAGGATGTTGTGATCGGTATGCACATACTCGCGAACCCACCAAATAGGACTGAATTATCAAAAACGGAAACACAGTCTTAGCATCTCCTTTTCTGCATGTTGTATAATTACTTTGGGGCGGTGTTGATGTTTTGCCGCATAGTGAATAGAGTGAAAGATTCTATTCTTGACGCCCCCAATAAAACTCCAGCGGCCACGTCGCTCGCACCGCATCACACATTCCGGTTCAAATGGTTTGTTCCCCGTCAGGAGAAATAAGGATGGGTGCTTTTACCAATCTCTACTTGACTCCTGAATGCTTTGACACACTGCATCCCTTAATCAACTTCACCTCCTTTTCTATTAATGTTGCATAGCGGTCTAGAAATTTTAGAGAAGGTCTTGATGAATCGCTTTGTAGAGAACCTGCATGCCCAGAAGCTGCGAACCCCTTTGCAGGCACGAGGTGGTGGTAGCTTCTCGATAACCTCGATCTTAGCGATCGACTTCCAATCACTCACTGCAAGACACTCATGTGAGACAATACTACTCTTGACTAGAGAAATGTACTTCTCCCAATTGAGTACAAGATTGGATTCTTCACCTTATTAAACTGACACCTGTCGAGATTAATGCAAACAAGTAAGCGAAGCGAATTACCAAAAGCAGATAAATCATCCATAAATACCTCGCGAAATCCTCCCGTATCGTGAAGATTGCTATCAGCATGCATCTACGGAATGTAGGCGGGTGCATTACCTGACAGAATGGCATCCTCCTAAAAAGCATATGTCCCGTACGGACATGTGAAAGCCAAATAACCTCGTCTTCGAGTGCATGGCTATTTGGTTATAGCCGAGTACCCATCCGAGAAAACAATAGTATTCTGCCCGACCAACTTTGTCCAATATTTGATCGATGAGCGGGATAGGATATTTGATATTTCCTTGTGGCTTCATTTAGCTTTACGTAATCCACTTAAAATGCCAACTGTGGCAGTTGTTAATGAGAATCGGCTTCATTTTTCTCATTGTTGACCCTGGTCGTTTCCTCCCTTCTTTGGAACACCTTGAGTGAGTGACCCGTTCTTGTGTCGAGGTGGATAGACCACACTGCGCCGAGCCATTTAATTATTTCTTTCTTTACCACATCAACTTCCATTCTTTGTAT
Source organism: Datura stramonium (assembly GCA_018107945.1). Classification (NCBI taxonomy): domain Eukaryota; kingdom Viridiplantae; phylum Streptophyta; class Magnoliopsida; order Solanales; family Solanaceae; genus Datura; species Datura stramonium. The sequence continues at coordinate 115,326 of JACEIK010003301.1, read as the reverse complement.
TCAACCTTTGTTGAAATTTAGACAGTTAGCTTTACTCACTGTCTACGTAGAAAGTACGTGTCTTGGGCTGATTAATACCACGAATGCCAGTTTGCCGGCCCATTGCTTTCTTCCTCACGAGAAGCACTCTTTGCCTCTTTTTCTGTGCCTCACGGTAATTACGATGAAATGATGACTAGGAAGCATCACCTTCCCCGAAAAAGACATATTTTAAATGAGGGGTAATGCTTTTTAATTCGACTTCGTGCTTCTTTGATAGATGGTTTCGGCAAAGGTTCCAGAGACCTGTTACTTAATTTGAAATTCTTGTTTCCTAGGATAGCTTTGTGGCTCATTCAACACTTGTACCACCTCGCAAGCATCTCATCTCGAAATGATCGGAGTTTATCAGTGTCTCCACTTGGGTCTTGAGGATTCAACAATCGGCCAATTCTGCCGTCCAAGTACAACGGTGCCGAAAGTTCCTCGTGTATTGCCGAAAGCTTCATGACTTTATCCGCATCCGTCTCGTCCCTTGTCATTTTGCCGCATAGTTAGGCGCCTGCATTACATCGTGTGACTTTCCGGTAGCGAAAGGGACGTCCCAAAAATAATGGGACACCGGCGTCGCTCGAAGTCCCGGCATTATGAAATCTACGGGAAGATCCGGGAGGCGACTTGCGGCCACGTCCTCCTGATACCATGCGGTCGCGCAAGGAACGTCTGCGAGCTTGAAGCTCCTTGTTGTTGGTCTAGGACTCCACCAGCTGACTTCTTGAATCTAGGAATTCGGCGTCAAGTTAATGCTCGGCTCCCAAATCACATAATCATGACTCGGATACTGCACTGATTGTTGGTTGGTGTAAGCTCCCGAGTCTTTGAGCTTTGTAGGCAATGCGGTTACATGTTGGGAAGTGTAGCTCCTCGCGTCGAGCCAATGTGGCATACTCGGTAAGCATGCTTTTGTGCATACAATGTCCTTTATGTACTGCGTACTTAGGCACTCACTGCCATCCAACGAGGTAAGATAATGTGTACTGTTTAAGCACTTATCATGAACTTTTTGAAACACGCCTCCTCCTTGTGTTTCTTTGTCGTTGAGGAACGGGGGTGGAGGTCTTTGCAGTTCGCATCCTTGTTCTTCCCCCTCCTCTTCACTTTGCTCCCTCTCCTTTTCTGCTACTCCCATTGAGGTGGTCTTTAAGTTCCACCTCCTTAAGCTAAACCACTCACTTGTGGTCCAGCTTTGCATTCACACAGGGTTGGGGTACGTAGCCATTTGGGAAGTCTCATGAGCTGGTGTTTTGGGCTCCGGCAAAGCGCAGCCCGTACTCCGAGCGCCTTGGCGGCTAGCGGTGTGCTTGACCTCATTTTGCTAATTTAACATAGTCGGCCACCGCAGTTGAGCTTGGTTAGCTATCATCGTCTTGAACATCTCCTCAATATTTGGGTGATGGTGGCGGAGAGGGAGCATTGTTGTTTATATTGTGCTTGATAGTTAGCGCCTGTGATTCCTTTCACCCGACTCGAACTCTGCCCACGATGGTTGTTGCACACAAAGAGAGAGAAATTCGGGTGATTCCTCCGATTGAAATTGTAAGCACATTGCCATGTTGTTAGTGATTATTCCTTTGTGCATTGAAATGAAGTTCAGGAGTCGAGGATTTGCTCCCACAACACTCGGTAGTGTTAAATTATCCAGTAACTACACCAAATGGCATACTTGCATTCAGCAGGGCCCAGGGCGGCTCGAAGCTCATGTTCTTGAGAGTAAGGTGATTGATACGCAAGCGGTATAAATGCGGCGATAGGCATAAAACCATCCACTTAAGACTCGATTTACTTTCCTTATACCACATGAAATCCAGCATTCCCTCACGGTTCCCTACGAAATGCGATTTAGCAAAGTATCACATTTCATCGCCAAGTCTTTTTAATGCTTGTCCCCAGTGCTGAGTCCGGCAAAATTTTTGTGTGGGGTTCCAAACATTCTATAAAAGTGTGCACCAGCACATCATTGGATTGGTGGTGATGAGGACAATCCACTTAGCAATGATTTGAATCTCTCGAAGCAATCAGATTCTCCCTTATTTGTTTGAAACTTAGAAATTTGACTTCTAAGTCTTGCTTTTTTCTGGAAGGAAAGAATAGGATCAAGAACTTCTTTACCAAGATCATCCCGTATGGTTATAGAGTTCACTTTGGCTCGACTTTCAACCACCTTTTGCTTCTCCTTGAAAGTGAAAATGGGAACGTTAATAAGCCCGACATAATCTATTGACACTCACGTGAGAATGTAAGTGTCACTTATCTCCAAAAAAGTTTGTAGGTGTTATTTGTGAATCCTCGTGAGGAGACACGTAGGCTAGCAGCGCTTGTGTGCGACGGTACCATATTACATGTTTAGCTTGAACCTCCCTCACAGCTCGGAGTTTGCGGAATGCTAGACGTGCATTGCTAGCATGTGGGATTGCCACATCGCGAAGCAGAAGCCACCATTGCCATTTCCTCGGGCACTAACCTTGCCCAGCGCCCAAGTGGTGGATTCTTTGGTTGCTCGGGGATTGTTTATGCAGGCAAGCTGCGGTTTTCTCTCTAGGCTTATACTCGTTGGCGATGGAATTGTCTTTTCGGCTCTGAGTATGAATCCTTACCTCTTTGTCTCTTGCCGAGTGTTCAGCGAGAATGCATTTATCTACGCAAAATACGGGCTAAGACCAAGTTGTCAACACTTAAATAAAGAAATAGCAAACTAACACTTTTAGAAAAATTATAATTTCGCCAATTGCCGATCCACAGCAACGGCGCAAAACTTGTTACAATTTTATCTGGATGACTACATGAGTGCACGTGGTCGAACAAGTAGTAAGTAACTCAAGTAAACAAGTATCGATCCCACGAGGCCGGACTACGAGCGTAGTACCTCAAGTGTCAATTTACGCAACTCTAAGTAAAGACAACGGTGTGAAGAAAGTTTTTATATTTTCGTGAACTAATTTTATGCTAAGCTAAAATAAATATACAGAGTAGTCGGAAACATGAATGTGAGCATCTTTGAGGCTAGAAAGACATGTAAAGAAATTGGTATCGATACAACATGGTTTATCTTTTCTCAGGTTGCTAGTAAGACATGCCTATGGATTAAAACTCTCGTATTTAATCCAACTTAAGAATCATAATCCTTCCACCTACATTTCTATGATAAGAAGAAATTCATGTTCTAATATACAAAGCGGAATTCCACACTTAAGCTAATACGAATTTGGAGTATATTTACATCACGAGAAGGTAAATCAATTCTCAATTTTTCCCAGAGCTAAGAAAGATCATATCCTGATAATTCACAACTTTCCAATTTAGTGCTCTCTCGAGTGAAAGCCAGGACTTTTTGGATTTACATTAACATTGTGAGATATCGATACGGTAAACGAATTAATAGAACAACCGTAAGAAAAGAAAAGATGGAAAACACCGAGATAATCAACAATTGCATTTGTCTGATGGTTCTAACCTCGACAAAAAGTGGAATTAGCCACTCATTTGTGGATTAAACATCGTTAAATGAGTATGGAAATCATACAAACAATTGAAAGAAGAAAGGATAGAAAACCTAAGAATTTTCATCCTCTCAGCCCTTTTGTAACCCACGTTCTTGCTCCTTAAAATCGAGAATAATTAAAAGTGAACCTAAGTGTTCTATTATCTTGAGTGAGAATTTTTCGGAATAACAAGACAGCGTGTCACGGGTGCATCGGAGCACTACCTCCCAGTGACACGGTGCCCAAACGTGGAAGGGCTCTCACGGAATTAGCTAATGTTACAGGTAATTGTCCCCAACGTGGCACGGCATGCAACATGGAGCATGCCCGGCGTGCCACGGTGCAAGCTGTTGCACCTTCCTTTGAATGTCCAAGATCCATGAAATTAATTCCAACGTGCCACGGCACGACCCTTTGAACCCTCTCTGGAAATTCTTGAAATTATATCTCCCACGGACGAGAATGCATGCGATAGCGGTGTGTCACGCTCCAGTGCGGAGCCTCTTTATTTCTTGCTTCTCTTGGCGCTTGTGCTCTCCAGGAGTCCATCTCCCAGATTCCTCCCAACATGCATCTTAGCTCCAAAGTATGTTTTCACGCAAAACAACGCCTAATCATGTCGGTTAGTATAAATTCACACTTTCACCACAATTTACATGAGAATGTAAAAACATTGTTGGATAAACAAGGCAAAAAATGATGTATTTGAGTATCGCTTGGGCATATAAATATGCCCCAGAGATCCAAACACCGACTCCAAAAATACACCATTAGCCCGGTGTTACCAAATTATGCAAGCGATTTTGGAATGTTTGCGGGTAGGTGACATGAAAAGACATTGATGAATTTGTAGCTAAGTGCAGGCTCTTGACAAGTCGAGTAGAAAACCCGAGACCGGGGAGGCATGACCCGAATATCGGCACCACCCACACAGAGTGGGAAGAAGTAAATATTATGCTCATAACGGGTCTACCTCGGACTCGTTAACGGCGTGACTCAATGCAGGTAATAGTAGATCGAATGACTTAGTCAGCACATTTCCTCCCAGTCAAAACCACGGGTCAGTGAGAATTTATGCTAAACTTTATATTCGAGAGCTGGTTAGACTTCATGGGGTGCCATTGGCCCATTGGCTCGGTCGAGGGTAGCAGTTCACCTCCATTTCTGAAGTCTTTCCAAAGGGACTTGGCACTCAAGACAGCTTAGTGACTTTTCACACGGATAGATGGGCAAGCGAAACGGGCCATTCAAACCCTATAAGACATGGTAAGAGCATGCGCGGCGATTGATTTTAAGGGGTAATTGGGATGACCCTTTGTCTCTTATCGAGTTTGTGTACAACAACGATTATCATTCTAGAATTCAGATGGCCCATTTGAAGCATTATATGAGTAGAAGGTGTCGATCTCCTATAGGATGGTTTGAAGTTGGGTGAAGCTACCTTGATAGGGGCCGGAGACTACAGTTCCTGAGCAATCTGAAGCTGCGCTTTCGTTCGAAAGGTTGAAAAAACGGCTCGAGAGCGCCGAAATCTTATCTTAGATGTCAGGAGAAGAGAGTTGGAGTTTGCGATTGATGGCTGGTATACACGAAAGTTTCTCCCATGAAAGGGGTGATGAGGTGGAAAGAAGGGAAAGCTCGATCTAGAGGTATGTGGGACCTTATAGGGTACAGGCGTATTCGACGATGTGTCACACATGAGTTAGAGTTACCTTGAGAGTACCAGGTTGTACATCTAGTTTTCCATGTCACTTCCTAAAGAAATGCATTGGAGATCAGCCAATTATGCCATTGGGCAGCGTGGGAATAAGGATAGTCTCTCATATGAGGAAGTACCGGTCCAGATCCTTGACTATCGGAGTGCGTAAGCTAATAGACGAGAAATAGCTTGATCAAAGTCTTATGGAAATGCGAGTTGAGGAGCTACGTGGGGCGAAACCCAAATATGATGGCCAAATACCGGCATTTATTCTATCTGGCTCAACACACCTTGAGATATTAGTATGACCACAGGAACTTCAGTTTAGTTTTCATGTTCAGTTAAGATGTTAATCTCTTTTATGTTTTTAAATGTATATATGATAAGTAAACTTAGTTCGAGATATGTATTTTGAAACGGAGATAGTCATTCCAACGAGTTTTGGAGTTAAATGAAGCGATGTTGAAAGATTTTGAATTTTTTGTTTTTGTGTATTTTCTAACATTCAAGGACAAAATGTTTACAAGGGAAATCTTTGTAGTGCACGAAACTTAAAATCTAATTAGAGACTTGAATCAAAAAATTTGGAAAACTACGAAATGTTGTAGGACGGCTCACTGACCCAGTCGTCAAGTAACCTCATTACCTAGTTAGGTGAGCCATGAGGAGAAAGGTAGTTAATGTAAAAAGGGAGGCGGTGTACCCTAACGAAAGGCATCACGAGTCGTGGTCACTAACTATGACCGTTAAGTCACTCGTGGCGGGCCTGAGTTGGGAATATTTAGTTGACGATGTACTTTCGGCGAGTGGGTGAAGCGAGTGATCACTTATTAGCAGACTTGTTAAGTGACTCGTATGGGACTTGTATTAAATATAGAATGAGACAGTGTGAATTCCTGATTGGTGACCATGAGTCGTGGTCATAGATAATGACTCGTTAGATCCCTCGTGGTGACCTACTAAGGATCCCGAGGCAATGTACACGATGGGAGTAACCACGAGTCGTGATCGATCCTGCGACTCGTTAGGTCACCGTTAAGAGGCACGACAATTTTTCCCGGTAATGCTAAGAGCTATTAGTAATTTCCTATTATCCTAAGCTTTCCCCAAACCACATCGTTTTGAATGTAAATCGAGACTTATTAGGGGGTTAGAACGGTTCCTCCCTGTTCTCCGTTATTCTCGGAAATCTATCGAAGGGTTCCTCAAGAAAACTCCAGCCAAGCTTAGGGTTCTCGTCTATCCACGGCGGTTCAAGTCCCGCTTCTTTGGGTGAATTTTAGTCGGGTATGTGGGGTTTTAGCAAGGGGATCGTTCTTCCCTACGTTTCTCCAAAATCCTCCTCAATTTCCTCACATCAATTTTAAGCCACATGAGTTTTCAAGTATGAAAAGGTTTCATGTTTATTTGTTGATTTCACATAGAATGATTTCATGTATATTGTTGATATGATCTTTATAAATTCCTTATCAAATTATCGGTCTTTATAAAAAAGTTAATCTAAGCCCTAACTTTCGAGTTATGATTTTGCTTATTGAAATTCCTCTAGTGAATGAAGAATGCTTTAGGTTGAACTTTCTAGAGAATTTCCTATATAAATGTATGTTGAGTAAATATTCCATTAATGAGAATGAATTTATACTGTTGAATGAAATTCCTAAATTCTTGAAGTACTATATATTATGAAATTCAGTATTTTTGGGATAAGTTGAGTTCTCGTATTGCTAGTAGTTTCGACTAGTTAGAACGTAGAGGTCTTCTTGAGAATCTTTGAAGAAAATTGTCAGCGGTGTTGGACTTCGAGTCTTATTTCGAGGTAATGGAGTGGTGCCTCTCGGTTATCGGGGAATCGGGCTTCAGTTTATAGTTTTTTTGGTCTATTAGGCGTCATGACATTCCTAGTATATAGCTCTGACGGCCCAGGACCCCAGTTTAGTTACAAGCTTGTCCTTAGATGGTCACGCCTTCCATATAAACGGCTCGACCATTCTAGAACCCAATTTGAGGTAGTCCGATAAGACTCTCGGAGTACATGCGGTTATCATCACGACTAGTCTTGGACCCCGGTTTCAAGATATCGGCTCGGTAGTTCGGTTTAGGTTTTCGGTGGGAGTAGAACTTGGCAGAAGCGGCGGGGGTTTGGGGGTCCCAGGAGCTACATTGCCGGCGTAGGTTACGGTATTACTTGGCCTCGGTGGCCGAGACTTCGTGATCACTCGGTTCATGCCTTTTATACACGGCAAGGTATATTGAGTCCCTCTGCGGTGGGGTGTATACATCAAACTCTCACGTCTAGCTCACGTGGTTATATACCCGGTTATAGACTCTCCCCTTGAGTCGATGTGATGCAAAATGTCGGAATAGCGGCTCGGTTCGATGCAGGTATCTCAAATTAAGTGTTTCAAACTTAGGGCATGTCATAGCCATCGGAACGAGGCCATCTTGACCATTCGGGTGCTCATTAGCTGATTCGGCTTACGTTGGTCATTGCGTGTCATTTCGGTTCAGACTTTATATTCGGTTATGTTCCAACTTACTCAATACATTAAAAGTCTTGACACATACTTTTTATGTTGTATCGTTTCGCTGGCTCTGACTACGAGGTTCTCGGGCCTTCGGCCGGGTGGTTGCCACAGTTCGGATTCTCCATGCGGCGGTTGAAGTGTGAGTCCTCGTCATCAGGGAGCCTTATTTTCCTTTTAGTCATGTATTAGTTTGATTAGACTTAGAGTTAGCTGAGGGCTTGTCTAAACAACTCCTCATTAGATGGCTTTCAAACGAGACGTGATTTTGAGATTTATACGTATTATTCAATTATTTAAACTTTATGTTTTGGACTTATCTCTCATAAATATTTTATGATATTATTTCAAAGTTCCATTGTGCTTGTTTACCGAGGAATGCTAGTAACTAATAGATCGAGGATTGACTTGCAGGATCACATGTGGCTTCAGAAATGCAGTGCGACGCCAGTGTAGGCTCGGGCGTGACACACGAGTATAATTTTCTCTAAAGTTTTGTGGTTGTAACATTGACACAAATTTTGACCTCCTGCGCCTTAATATCTGCTTATATATTTATTTATTTATTTATTTATTTTACGCAAATATTGGCTTACTTTTATATTTATAAACTAATTTATTATCGCCAATATTGTGAAAATTATTTCAAGTTGCATATATATGATTCATATTAATTTTAAACTTTTGATATTAAATAATTATATGCATTATATAATATATTTAAAATATTAATATACCATATCTTGAAATATATTCTTTACTTAATAAACTATTTACCTAATTTTACTAAATTTTACAAATTTATTTGACTAATAATATTACTCAATTTATAAATTGGCCCCATGTTAATAATATAATTTTTATAATATTCGATAACTTAGTATTTTGTAGTCATAAGATTATTTATAAAAATAATAATTTAATTATATAATATTATGTATAAGTCTACTAAAATTTAGGATTTATTTATTAATAATAATATTTATATGATTTTCCTATAATTTAAACTATTTTATTCTTTATTTATTTATTAAATTATCCACAAGTGTATTATATTTATTAATTTAATAGCGACTAAAATCCAATTTCATCCAAATTTATTTCAAATCGACAACTTTCTATTGACTTATGTCAATTTTAGCCACTTTTGATCAATTTTGGTACTATTTAAATTCAATTTAAATAAACATAATCCTAACTGACCAACCCATCAGGACTACCCAATTAACGCGACCCGAGCCCATCATCCTGGGAATCTAATCCTAGCTGATCCATCATCTTTGATCTCTGGCCACCCCGGTCAAAACCTACTCACACCTTAAATAACACTATCTACCCCGAGCCCTACCCATTTTTCCTCATTCCCTCATCTCTCTCTCAAATATGTACTTTCTCCCTTCTCTTCCTCTCTCCCTTCTCCCCATTTTAGGCAACACCACACCAACAGAGACCCTTACTATTTTCCCTTCTCTCCCAAAATGGCGAGTCCCACACCCTCTGCTCCCTCCATCCTCCCATCGCCCAGAAAAACCCGACCCTCAAGCAAAGCGCCCGCAGAGCTCACCTCTCTTCTCAAAAACATCACTGTGCCCCCGGACCCGATACGGCCATGGCAACACCCACAGTCGCGCCCCTCCACTTCTCTTCTTCCTCACATTCTCCCATTCATCACCCTCCACCCTATCTCCCTCGTCTTCCCTCACAGCCGCCACAAGGCCTCCTCTACTTCTCGCTTCCTTCTCACCCAAACAACACCACCAAAGCCATCTGACAAACCATTGCCCCCTCTGTCACCACTTGCCCGGATCTGTAGGACCACCAACCATCGTCGTAAAACCACAACACCCCGAGCGTCACCCTCTCCTCTTTCTTCTCCCACATCACTTTCGCGAGAAAACACACATCACGATATGGTTCTAGTTCAAGGCGACGTGACAGATGTAATGAAAACTTAGAAGAGCCTAGCATGGAAAAATATCATTTCATAAATTGATAATATTTTCTGTTATTCCACTCTAATGTGTTTATACATATGTGCCTACATGTTTAACTTTCGAATGATTTGTATGCTTTCAAATTTGCGTATACTAGAAATTCATGTTCATCCGTCCTAGTTTTTTTAAATCTAAAAAGTTTCACTAATGTGGCTATAGTTTTTAGTTTTAAATGTTTGTGGCTTTAGTTCTAGCCTCTAAGGAACTTAGTTCATGTGGGTATTGATTAGGCTTAATTATGATTACTTATGATATTCCGTATTTTAGTGCATCGTGAGGCTGACCGCTTGTATTTCTTTCCTTACTCAAAATCAATTTTGAACATCCTCTACATGTTATGTTTGTTAATACCTAATTGATTCTATATTGTTAATATTTTAAGGAAAATTGCATGTGTTAATGGAACCACTCACATGCTTGTCTATATTTATTGAGCTTCCAATTATCATATGCTAAGTTGATCTACGATTATTTAAAGAAACACACGTGATTGATTTTTGACTATTGGTTATGTGATTCTTTGGGGTAAAATCTTGATTGATTGCCTTCCTCTCGGCGTACTTACCACCACAAATATGGTAACACGATTATAGTTAAAATAATTGTACAACGGTTTAGAAATACGGTTATTTATGGTAACTTGATATTTTACTATTATAATAATTTACTTGATAGTCGACATGATTTGACTCGTCCATTTTGGTATATTAGGATAAATGTAACATATTATTTTCCTTTCCTTCTTGAATTTGATCTGGATACTTTGCTACTTTTAATCAAATAACATTTTACTAAATATATGAAGCGTATGTGACCTCAAATGGTAATATGTCTGACTCTTAAACTTTGTCTTGATCAATTTTTGGTAAGTTTGAATTATTTTTAGCCTAAGTGACTTAATTATATGGGCCAGGTTAATTTTCTTCTTAGTGATTGATTCTAGATGGCTAATTAGGAAAAGAGCTCTTTTTTTTTTAATTGATTTACAGAAATATTTCCCTCTTCCTTTTTTCCCTTTTGGCAAGTTAGTTCCTCTAGCATTATAAGAAATGCTCTTGTTCTTATTTGAAAAAAAAAAAGATGACATTCAGACCTCACTTATTTTTAACAATAGAACTTGGTTTATCTTTTGATTCATCATGAAAGTATTGTAAAATACTTACGAAATATTTTATATTGCACAGCCGCCGCTCTGTTTCATAATTTTCTCAAGCCTCTTGATCTGGCCTTGCTCGGAATGCTTGAATTCTTGTGATCTTAGTGCATTGAGGATGGGTACTAATCAGGCGTTGGTGCATCATTAATTCATGATTTTCCTTTCAACTTTTAAAAATTGTGAGTTAGTTTATTTACCCTTACCCAGTTATTGTTTACCATGTTAATTTCTTTGATTGCTTTCTTCTCACGATTATGATTTCAGCCTGCTTTTAATATGATTTTCAAGTTTAGTTAAATTCATGATTAAAATATGAATATTATTATGTTTCTCGTTATTCTAACTTATGTGAATGTCATCTCATCCACGAAGAAGTTCTTGGGCAGGAGAGCTATGGGAGTTTTAATTAATTTAGCATCATGTGTGTTCTCATTGTATTATTTATTTATTTATTTATTTTCATCGATTGTAATAGGGTAAATAACGCTCATAATAGTGGAAAGGGCTTATGGAGGGTGAGGATCTTATATTTATTTACTTTGCTTTCTTATTTATCAGTTTTCAAGCATACTTTATAGGATTAACAAATCTGAAGGAAATCATGCTGTAGGTCTTAAATAAATTCAAATTTAAGTAGGTGTTTATGTTTAATATTTTAGTAACCTTGCCCTCAAAAATAATACAAGTACAAATATTTTTATAGAAGTCATGCATAGAAATTAAATAATATTTATGTCTTAGATATCATGTTATATGTTTAATATGAGATTAATTATCACTACTAGAAATCATGTTTATGGAAGTGAAACAATTTGATTCAAAGCATGGCTTATGTTAATTTTGTGAAATCACTATAGGGGCCAGCTTGTGATGCGTGTTAAAACTCACCACATGAATCGACACTATTGATAGTTGTCATTAATTATATCCATAAGTATCATGTTATCCACGTCAATAAACACCCTTGTAAGTAAGCTTTCTATTATAATCTTAATTTATTTGTCATAAAGCGAGTACGATCATGTAAATAAAATATTATGCATAAATGTTAGCTTAAGCGCGAAATGTGTTTATGCAGTAGTGTAAATTCCACGCTACGAGAATCTCATATTGATTTATTATTGTGTCTAACAAGTTTTATTATGTGTGCATACATAAATCTCGTCCCTTTTTCCCTTTAGAAATCATGTATGTAGGATTGTTCTATACAGAAATTATGTTAATAGGATGGAGGCTTATTTGAAACTTTTATTTGCTAATTAGTTATTATTTGTTTGTAGCGTTTGTACCTTTAATAAAGCCACAGGAATTTTAGACCGAAATCCAAATTTAGTAGTCCATCGCCTCTTGGACATTAGGATTGGGACAGATGATCATTTGTTAGGGCGTTAGTCTTTCCTCAGATCGCTTAGGCTTAATAATAATTAAAATAATTAGAAATAGACAGTGGGAAATGATGATACATTGCCGTGAATAATATGAGCAACCTAAGTAAAGAACATAGAAATATTATTTAAGAGCATGGGGTGATCTGGGTGGAATTAAAAACCCCTCTTTGGTGGTAGAACTCGTTTGGCCTGATTCCCTTAAGGGATGCGTAGGCGCCTCAGGGATTCGGCCCAGTAATTAAATAAATATTTATTTGTTTGTTTGTTTGTAGATTTTAATAAATTACATTTTTGTTATTTATATTTTTACTTACTTTATTTGCCACATCTTTTGTATTTATTGTTTAAGAAAAATAAAATAAGATAAATTTCCTTTTAAATTTCATTACTGTCAAATTCTTTCTTCTAGCTTGTCTTAAACAGTTTAATTCTCCATTCTTTATCTTGGGTTTTAAATACAAATAATTTAGGTTAAAATCAATTTTTTATGATCACTTAGTTAACTCCCCATTAATGAATTCGTAGTGAACCACATTTGTGGACCTCGAAAGGTGCCTAACACCTTCCTTTCGAGGTAATTTAAACTCCTAAGACTCGATGACTTAGGAAATAAATTTAGCTTAGAATGGTGCCCTAACGCATCTTAATCCGTTAGGTTGCGACTCTTCAATTAATAAACCCTTAAGAGTTGTCACATATTTGTATCCCTCTTTAAAGCGAAAAATGAGGCGCGGCAGGCGCACCACACCAGCTATCTTACCAAGCCAACTTTTCTTGAACTCTTCTTTCTTCACTCTTTGGCCATTTTTTAGTCCTTTTCCATTGATGACCTACTAAAACATCCTAAAAACGCATTAGCTTATTTAACACACAATCATGAATTTATGCATTTGATAAGGATGATCTCAATAAGTCAAAGATCGATAAAAAGTTTTATAAATAGGCATAAAGGAAAATACCTCCAACACTCATTTGTCTTCAAACAAAATCAGCTAAAATAAAGCAAATCGCCCGGTACTCATGAGAAGAGGACTCACCATTGATAGTTTGATTGGATATCCAGGGAAGACAACTGAGATTGTTGGGCTGAGTACACAGCTTATATCGTAAAAGATGATATAGCATAGAAGGTATGCGGTCAGTACTTTGAATGTCTTGAGTATATGAGATATGAAATTAAAATAGAAACATCTTTGATAAGCGTAAGTATCTTAAAAATTACATGAAATGACCTTATACGAATCATAAATGTTGTAAGTAGCCTAAAATACGATAATACTATAAAGTAGTAAAAAATTGGTTAAGGGTCATATACATATCTGAAATACGGCTAAAGTTGGGTAGGAGTTGTAACTATACGTAGGAGTGCACATTGACGTACATATAACCCGTGAAATTTGGAGTATTAGTTTGATATATATACACCGTACGGGATCCGGTATACCTCGCCGGGGTATAAAGGCATGGCTGTGATCACTAAGCGATGCCCGGTCGGGCTAAAACCTATGGTGGCATGTAGTTTTAGGAACCTGAGTGCATTGAACCACAGCCCGCTCAGGTGCTAAGTACTACTCCCGATTGAAAACCTAAATATATACAGAAATGTGATAGCTCAAACGGATATGCCAAGACTAAGTCAAAGCTACTTATCTAGAAGTGTTCTAAGAGTCTAAAAAGGACCAAATAAGTAGAATAATACTAAATGCGTAATATTGATAACTAATAAAGTGATCTCTCTAAAATAATAAGCATACTTATAATCTAAAAATATTAACTTTTATTTAAAGCATTTATCTCTTTGAAATTCATACTCAAGTGATAGAATCATGTACAACATTTAAATAGATTCTAAGTCGTCTTGAGGATTTTATTCCAACATCATACTAAACATCGGGGCTAGAAAAAGCATACTTTATAAAATCAAATCAAAATATGAATTTCAGATAATAATAGTCATGGAAAACTTAAAAAATTACTAAAATTAAGAAACTCATAAAGTAGTAAAAAAACCCTAACCTTAATCTCCTCTGGTAGAAATAATTAAGTTCTTCTGAACATAATTTAGGACACAATGGTGAAAGGATACCTTGTTGAATCCCCTGTACATAGGAGAAATCCTTAGAAGCTTGAAGTTCTGAGAAGAATGTAGAACTCTAGTTCTTGACTTGAGAGATGCGAGCTTTTTACATAATGCTCTTGAGAGCCTAGTGAGAAATGAGGGAGAAGAGCGGGTTTAATTTCTCTAAATCACATGATGACTACCCAAAAATGACATAGCTTAGGAGTGGAAATGCGGGAAATTCAAAAATACTGAAAACAAGTCTGAAAAATGTCGAAACGATCTAACGAAACACTTAGATCTATTAGGCCCGATGCGACTCATTAGACCATTCGTTACCGGGAACAAAAATCAAATTCTCTACTCTTCATAATGCCTCCTTTTAATGATTCGTCGTCACCTTAACGTATCATTACTCTGGCAGTAAGACTCTACGAACCTCGCATTTCACCACCTTCCCTCACTTAACAAAATATTTAACGATTCGTTAAGTGTCTAACAAGTCATAACGACTCATTAAGTGTGTTGGTGCAATTTATGCTATTTTTTCATTTGAATTACAGTCTTGGGACTTTTGGGGTATTACAGGGAAAAGAAAATGATAGTTGCATAAACTAGCTTTTCTTAATGACTCATTTTTAACTTCTTGTGATGTAATTTCTAACCTTATTCCACTCGTCTGACAATAAATACAGACCACTCATTAGTTAAAAGTGGCATTATTGATTGCTCTATTCTTGTTCTCTTATTGTCAGTGATATTTACACCATTATTGAGATTTTTTGACTCCTTAATACTAATATGTTGAATTTATTAAAATTGAATTTGTGAATTAGAGTTATAAACATAGCAGTTGGAGATGATACATCCAAAATTAGGAAAGTTCATAGAGAGTACAATGAGAAGTTAGATGACTACTTTTCTTTGAGCATTGGTTTTCTTAAATTCTTAACTCGATACATAAACTACCACTGAAATTAAAAAGTTAGAGTTATTTACGAGATAATATACCAGCATGAACGAGAGAAAAAGCAAAGTGCGGGTGGAATGTGCTCTCCAAATCCTCGGGGAAATTGTTGCTATCTGCCCGGAAACAAAAGGAGTAAGAACCACAAATAAATTAAAGGATGAGATATAGTCGAGGGGAAGAGGGAGGGAGCGAGGAACGAGACGGGGAGTGGCGCGGCGAGGAGAGAGGAACGAGCGAGAGAGAACAAAATTATAAAAATGGTCTTTCAACACAGAAATAATATTTCAACCTTACAAACTACGGTTGTCAGAAGAATTAAATAATTTTAAATAAAAAAATATTTTTTTAATTTTTCGACTGCTATAAATTGAAAATTTAGATTTTAAATAAATAATTTTTAAAAAAGTTTTCCACTATATTTAGTCACCTATATTAAAATTATTTAGTATATTTACAGTTTTCTTACTACGGTAGTAGGAGATTAAGTGCATTTTAAATTTTAAAAAATTAAATGTTGAGTCTTGTAGTCAGCCTCGATAATATAAGTATATTAATTATATATATGGTGCGACTCTTTGTAATTAGAAATTTAATCGATATTTTTATTGACTTGCATTTTGACTTCACCTAGCTTAGTGGATGCCTTGAGAAGATTTAAAGAAATGAATTATTTCATAAAAAACTTTATAATTACGTAGTTAAAATAGTAGTGGAACCTGATTAAACAAATTACAAAAATATAAATCTTAATATTTTGACTACATTAGTCGCAAAAGCCACACTTCAACTATAAAATTGTAGTCGGCATTTGTAGTTGAAAACGCCAATTCTAATGCTTTTCATTCGGTTTTTCACAATCCTTCCTATCTTTCACTTTAAAATCAAATTCTTGGAGAATAGTAACCATTTAATCAATCTTGCTTTAGCATCTTTTTTGCCATGAAATAGTGAATATAGCGACATGATTAGTGAGAACTCACTAGTCATTTAACAAATAAGTTGAAATTTCTCAAAAAGTATATAGTATTGCAAGTAACTAGTGGTAACCATATAATTCATTTTATCTTTTTTGTAATCTTTCTTGTATATTGAATAGAGATGAAAATTTCCTCATGACTTTGGCCTAGCATGGCTCCCAGAGGCTATCCACTCACATCGCACATGAGTTTAAAGAGTTTTGACCCAGATTTGAAATATTAATTAGAGCGACATGAGATTCTATTTGAAGACATTCAAATGCTCTAAGACATGCATATCCAAAATAAGCTTTTACATCTTTGTCCAAGAACTTGCACATTGGGTTGGACACTTAGAGAAAATCTTTAATAAACCATGATAGAACTAGAGCACGACAGAAAAATCCTCACAATATGGTAATGGGGTAAAATTTGGATTATAATTTCTATCTTTCCTTGAGTCGACTTCAATATCATACTCGATATTTTTGTGACCCAACACAATTTTCTAGGCTTGTTTTGCCATTCAGACCACCTAGTGATTCAAGCGAATCATGACACGGATTACTATTAATTGAGGTTGAGATAAAGTATAGTGGAAACAATAATTATTATGAGCTCAATTTTGCCAAGAAATATTGTTTATAACTAAGAGTAAAATAATGTTAAAGTAACATTTGCTGTAACTCTCTATCTAGTCTAAGAAGCCTCTAATGTCTACGAAAACATAGGTGTGATTAAAACTCTGTGGCTACCTTAAGTTCCACTAAAACAAATTAAACTCAGCGCAACTCTCTCCGAAGTAGGAGGACTCACCAAAAAGTAGAGCGATTGTGATCCTAATGACGTCCTACTTTCTTAGTTACGTCTACCTAAATGTGCATCATAATAGATACAACATCAAGTATCTGATCACACGATTAAATGTATGGTGTGTAAAATGGCTTAAATTAAACAACGGAGTAAATGAGAATATGAACTAAAAGAATAAACTAACTAATACGAAACTACAAATGATGCCTGAAAACACAAGTATGAAAGATGTGTAAATAGTTATGCGTAATACTATGCATCCAAACAATCACGAAATACATGTATATATATGTATAACTTTAGTTAGGGATTTCTCATAATCAACGCTAAATCATGCGCCCAGGCGTATGATGTCTAGCTTTATTCCCACGTTAGGAGAGCCATCAAAGCCTTGCTTAGGGCGAGATGATGAACCCAAACTACGGATCCATCTTAGACCTTACCGGAAGTCATCTAAGTCGCCGAGACAGGCAGCAGTCTATCCGATGTTGGCTACATAGTTACCGGGAACATGGGTTATCGAACCTTGCCACGTCTCGGTCAAAATACTTCTCCCAAATCGATGCTCGTATAAGTATGCCTATTTGAGCGGCTTAAAACTTCTTTATTTAGAATTTTAGCTATAGATATAATAGATGTTTTAAAAACTCTTGTTGAGCCTTAGCTCAAAATCTATAGTTTAAAAACTTGTGAGCTTCTAGGCTCAAAACCTTTGAGTTTCAAAAACAAGACTTTACTTTAACTTTTGAAAATGCGTCTTTATATTGAACTTTCTTCCTTAAAAAATATCTTTATAGAAAAGTCTCTAAAATTATGCTCCAACATTAGCCATGAAAATAATGCATTTATCTCCTATTACAAGCTTTCAAAAATAATGACTTTTATGCAGGGTGGGTTTATGGGGTAGGAGATATGAACCAACCAACCAAGTGTGAATTAGAGATATCATAAATTAATCAATAGATATCATCAATAATCAAGAGAATAAAAATATAATATCAAGAATACAATAGATATATCACAATAGGATGAAGAACTTAATCGATGAACAATTCAACTTGTAGGGAAGAAAATCAAATAAAGGAAATTGGGCAAAAACCTAGCTTTAACCTCGATGAAATCATCAATAGATGTAGGGAACGAGGAATAATGGAATTTCTCACTTAAGTTAGCCTTACATGCACAGAAGAAAGAACTCTTGACTCTAGCATGAGATCCCTTTAGTTTGAGAAGATAATGGTGACCTGGCTTGCTTGAGAGCTTGAGAAATTGTAAATCTTGAAAATACGTTTTAGGAGAGGGAATGAGAGTTTAGACTAATAAAACTACTTAAATATCCCTCTAAGAAAATCCCAAATCATTGATTTAGCTAATAAAAAAAGTTACTAAAATAACCTAGGAATTTAAAGTACGCAAAATTTGTCATCAGTGACAGGTCGTACCACGAGTTGTCATGTCGGCCATGACTTCATGTTGACCTCTCGTAGTCCATTAAGGCATCTTTGTTAGTTTTTAATATTCAAGTCACAAACGAACGGGATGAGTCATCCATGGTGTAATGAGTCGTGATGTCCTCTCGTGGTCCCAGGAAGAAAATTTCAAGTTTAGGACTTTGGTTAGGTCGCTCGGAATGGATGATAATGAATCATTAGATGCACCAAAGAATTGT
This sequence comes from Datura stramonium, assembly GCA_018107945.1. NCBI lineage: Eukaryota > Viridiplantae > Streptophyta > Magnoliopsida > Solanales > Solanaceae > Datura > Datura stramonium. Next base: position 96,582 of record JACEIK010003301.1, on the reverse strand, counting down.
TACTTGAGTCATTGGAACTAGGACTTAGAAAACTTTGGTTGGTCATCACGAGTCACGTTATGAGTCATGGACTCTCGCACAACATGATGATCGATTCTGTGGAAAGTTATGCATTTACGTTGGTTTTGCTTCGTACTCCCAGGATCACGATATTAGAAACTTTGGGGTTTGTTACATTATCTCCTCACAGGATCGTTTTTCCTCGAATAAAGACTTATTAATTTAGTAGATGATATAACTAAGAGTAATTAAAATTGAACTTAACTAAATTCATGGAATATGCAACCATACTAAAGTACAATGACAGTAATAGGACATGGCGATAAAGTACTTCGAGGCGTTACCTCAGATGATGGCTCTAACCTCGGAGGAAAAAGATGAGATACTTGGCCATCATATACGCCCGACTTCCTAATTAGCTCCTCGCCCTAGCTGATTCCTCCATAAGACCTTCACTGAGACGCGACTTTTTGTTCCTCAGCTTATGTACATCGATCAAAGAATCTCAACTAGTACTTCCTCATACAATAGGTTGTCCTTCCTCCCATTCTCCATGGTCCACCCGATGGTGAGGGTTCTACCATGCAACTTCTTAAGTATAGAGATGTGAAACCTAGGCGGATTGATGCTAGTTCGTTTGGCGGCTAGAGGTTCTCCATTACACTTCTTAAGTATAGAGATGTGGAAACTAGGCAGTTGATCTTGGATTCAGTACAGCGGCTCTAGTTCGTAGGCTACTTGTGTCGACTCTCTTTAAAAATCTTATATGGACAAATATAAATTTGACTTCTCTTTCTTCCCAAATTTCATGATACCCTTCATGGGTGAAACCTTCAAGTAAACTCAATCATCTACGCGAACTCCAAGTCTCTAAGCCTAATATCTATATAAGACTTTTGGTGACTGCATGCGATCTTGACCTTTTCTTGAATGATCTAAACTTTTACATGGATTTTTGCACTAGATGTGCCATAAACTCCCTTCACCTAACTTGAACCATCCGATCAGAGATCTACACCTACGCCATAAAAAGCCTCATGGGAGCCATCTAAATCTTGGAGTATTAACTATTGTTATATCCGAGAATCTATAAGAGGTTAGTGGTCGTCCCAGATTCCATAAATCAATAGCCACCGCCCTCGACATATACTCCGGTGATTGGATAGTCCATTCTACACGACCATCTGTCGTAGATGAAAAGTTGTGCTAAGGCTCACCTTTGAACTGAGCCTCTCTAGAATGACTTCCAAAGGCGAGTAGTAAAGGCGGAAGTTATTATCTGTGTGTGCCTATTGATATGATGATGGATAATGGAACTCAGTGAAGTATAGATATTTCACGAATGTACAATCTAGCATAGTCCTTGATTGAAACTATAATGTAGAGTAAGAAGCGAAGGCGACTTGGTCATTGATCTGTCCCTTTAAATAGAGTCATGTTGCCTGTGTGACTTTGGTAGATCGGTGATAAAGTCACATAATGATCATCTCCCACTTCCATTTGGGGATTGTTATATTTTGGGCCACACCACTTGGCCTTTGATGCTACCTTAACCTTTTGACAATTCGAGCGTCTAGCCACAAGTCTGCGTGTCCCTCTTCATACCATTCCACTAGTTGGCTTCCCTTAAGTCATGGTACATTTTAATGGATCTTGGGTGAAATAAATATATGGAGTTGTGTGTTTCTTCCATGATCCTATCTTTGAGGCCATCATGGAATGCATAACACATGTGATATCTCAATACACCATCTTCCCCTTATATGAAAACCAGCAACTTTGCAGCATATAACGTCTTCATTTAATTGAAGCAAGAGGGGATCTTTGTCCTTCTTTTTTCCTTAACCACCGCTCTTTTAAAGATGAATCAGTGCTATTTCATACAAGCATACTATCTTCTTTAGAGAATCTAAAACACGGACTCCCAGTGAAGTCTATGCATCCTTAGCTAGTTTCCTCTCTCTTTCTCATGGTGTACTTCCCATAAATAGCCTACTAAGATCTCATCAGCAACTACGTTGCGCCTTATACATGGGTTGTAGAGAATACTCATGTTATAATCCTTGAGCAGCAGAACACCTCCTCTATTTGAGATTCAACTCCTTTCGGTTGAACACATACGCAAGCTCTTGTGGTACATGAACCCACGTCAACACGCTCACCCGGAGAGATAAGGCGCCAAATCTTGTCTGAAACACTATTGCTTTGCCTTGCTGGTCGTAGTGGAATAATTCTTCTCATGGACCTTGAGTTATCTAAAGCATAAGCTATAAATTTACCATATTTCATCAATACACAATCAATGCATACTCGGGGCGCATTGCAATATACCTGAAGCCATTACGTACCCTCGGTAGGATCAATGCTGGAGCAAATAGTCAAATCTATCTTCAATTCTAGCTTTTTTGAAAGCTTCAAACATAGTGAAACTTAACCTTCTTGAGTTAACTTAGTTAACGGAGCGATAGCAGTTGAAAACCCCTTTATAACTATACAGCGCGCCGGCTAAATTGAAGAAACTTACGTGTCGGTCGGGGTTGTGGAGTGCAGGTCTAGGCCACTTCTTTCTGACCTGATCTTCGAGTCGGCACGAATACCCTTGATGGAGACTATATGGCCTAGAAAGCCCTTTGACTTGTTGGAAATTCACACTTAGAAAACTTGGCAAATAACTGGGGTCCTTAAGTGTTTGCGGGGCTATTAAGACGCTATGTTCCTCCTCACTTTTGGAGTAAATCGAGTGTAAAAGCGATGAATATAATAACATATCTAGATATTGCTTAAACACTATGTTAATGAGGTTCATAAATCTTTGCGGGTATTAGTCAAACCAAAGGACATAACCCTGAACTCAAAATGGCCGTAGCTGGTCTTGAAGGCCATTTGGGAATATAGTTCTCTAACCTTCAGCGATGATAGCTGATCGAGATCTATTTTCGAAAACAAATGGCACCACATAGGCTTAGTCGAGCAAGTCATCAATTCTAGGAAGGGAATATTTATTTTTGATAGTGACTTTATTCAGGCGGCAATAATCGAAACCAAATCCCTAAAGTACCATCTTTCTTTCACACGAAGAGAACGGGAGCACCCCGAGAGTGAAACATTAGGGAAAATGAAACCACTTGTAAGAACTACCTCTTCTTCTTTATTTCAACTCTTTTAATCGACTAGAACCATTATATATGGCGAGAATAGGATAGAGGATGAGTGCAGAAGAACATCTATTCCAAAATCTGTTTTTGTTGTAGGGAGGAACTCCGGGAAGATCATCTGGAAAAGACTATGGAAACTTACACCTGGTGGAATTGGCTTGAAGGTATGGTGTCTCAAATATTAGAGTGTCACCGCTCTTACTAGCGATATATACATCCTTTAGAGATTAACTTTCTATCCCTAAGGTATGAGATACAATTACTTAGGCATAACGGTACTAACTGTCTTGGGACGCTCGGTGGGAATCGGAACTGCTCGGGTCCTACGGTGGCTATCACATATCGGGAATACAACCTCCATGCTAATATGATGGATTGAAATGGTACAATTTCTATAGATTCTCTTATTGAGACTAACTTACCGACGAGTAGAAATATTAAAAGGCTCACAGAGTTGTTGACACATCCCAAACTTAATGGCTACATATAAGGAGTCCTGATCAAAAACCTTTAGAACAAGTAAAGCATACACCTGATAGAAGACTTTTTGACATGGTGACAACATGCAGGGAGTTCTCCCCAATCTGGCTGCCTAGACGAGCATACAAATGGTTACGACCTCCCATGCATTGTCCACTATGTGAGTACCCTTTTGAGCAACTCTGCTACTAAAAGGGTAGTTTAAGACTTCTTACCCCCATTGCTACGGTAGGATGGGAAATCCCTCATTAAGTGGCCTATTAGCCACTCCCATAACATCCATCACCACCTAAATGACACTCACTTAAATAGGATGCATGACTTAGCAAAGGTGCGTGTCGAGGTTCTAGTTTGTGTTACTGCGTCCAAGACTTATGATCATTCATGTTACACGGAGTTGGAGCCTTTAGAGGTTGATATGCGGAGTCCATGGGATCTCTTCTAAAGAAGGACTTTGTCTGAAATTTTTGTTCCTACATTATGTGGTCTCATACCTGCTAACTTGTCCCTCTTACTCTAATGTTCCTCCCTATCCTTCTTAACATCCTCACTCACATTTGTTGGCGTAAACCATAAGCAGGAAAGGTCCATATCATTGTCCCGATAGTAAGCCCTTACACTCCTTCTTCACGTTCTTTCCCAACCATCTGACTTCCTCATTCTAACCCTCATATCCCTTACCACTTTCAAAGCATACCTAGATAAATTGGATAAGTGAGGCTATAGTCACCGTATTCATGGTATGCTACCTCGGGATTCTGTTCTCTTCCTTGCCTCTCTCGAAATCACGAGAAGAAGTGGTTCAAGAATGCCTCTTCAAAGCTATCCCAAGTTGTCGGGCCGCATTCTCACACGTCACTGCTCCACCCAAATCATACTATACATTTGAAACGTCCTTGAGTTGATACGGCTTCGACCACTTTCTCTCTCTATGTAACTGCATTACCCTCCAAAATCTTCCAAATCTGTCAATAAGATTGGGGTCCTCATCGACCTTAGACCTTGTGAACACTAGCGGAGTTACGTCATAGGAACTCTTTAATCCTTAATGCTCTGATGAATCATGAGAAATAAAACTAGGCTGATGCGAGCCACGATGGCTGGCGGGCGACCATGGCCCGAGTGAGCATCTATGGCTCTTACAAATACACTATGAAGTGCTTGACTCCGAGAGGTTGAGGAACTAGTCTTTACGGGACCCTTCCCTTGGTAGTCGGTGCATTACGGATTTAATCTTGGCTCCACACAAACTATAGTGCGTACATGATCTAGTCTACATCACAATTACATGGAGGAGATTAAGCTGCGTTCCTCGCTCATGATATGTTTGAAGGCACTATACGAAACACGTGAATGCACGAGTTAGGAGGAATTCTTTATAGAGTTAAACTCTATGCGTGCGAGAGCTAGAGTATGAAAGATGGGAGGTATTTCTTAACACCTGTAGTCTCACATTATAGATGTGGCGCTGACACCTTTTTTTTATAATAAGGACACTACTACAAATATCTTCATAAATATCCTAAGACTCTTGAACTGGGCTCTAATATGAAGTTTGTCACCTCGAGCTTATATCACGGGCATGGGCGCTTGCTGAACCACCTAGTGATCGAGCGAACCCTTGGCACCGGCTTCTTATCGGGCGGGTTCAAAAATAAAAAGTATAAGCGGAAACCCGATAAGCGTAATGATAATTTAATAAAATAAGATTTATTAACTAAAATTGAAAACAATGTTAAAAAGTAACATTTATGACTCGACTCTCTAACTAGTATCAGAAACCTCACAATATCTAAAAAAGGAAACGAGATCTTGGGTTAAAGCTCCCATGGCCACCTTAAGCTCTCTTAAGCAAGAGATGGCTTCATTGCAGGACTCTACTGGAAACTGAAGGCCTTTCCCGAAAATTGGGCAGTACCGTCTGAATGAGGCATGCATTTACTTAGGTCCTATACTGCACGAATCTGCGTCATAATAAGATGCATTCATTGATGCGTTTGAATGTACACGGAGTAAACGAGAATATCTAAACTTAAAGATAAAATTAACTAAATCGAAAACTCTAAATGATCATAAAACACAAGTATGAAAGATGTGTAAATAGTTATGCAAATATCTTGTACATCTAAACAATCTTTGAAAATACAAGTATATATATGTATAACTTTAGTTCGGAGTTTCTCATAATCGACATACATCATGAATGGCGCGTGATGTCCAACTTATTGCTCCAAGTTGGGAGAGGCAAAATCCTTGTCGGGCGAGAGGACGGAACTTAAATTGTGGATCCATACTAAGCCGCTACTGAAGGCTATTTGAGAGTCCTTTGAACCAATGGCATGATCTTGACTATGTAGTTACGGAGGCTACGGGTTATACGAATTCTTCACCCACGTCTCGGTGCTAAATCATCCTCCACAACAAATTATGATCATATAAGTATGCCTATGAGGCAAGCTAAAGTATTACATAAGCACTTTGGCAATAGATAGAATAGATGTTTTAAAAACTCTTGTTGATCCTTGTATCAAAATCTAGAAACTTCACTTTATTGAGCCTTGGCTCAAAATCTATAGTTTAAAAACTTGTGAGCTTCTAGGCTAAAAATCTTTGATTTCAAAAACAAGACTTTAATTGATCTTTTGAAAATCAAGCCCTATAAACTGAACTCTCTTCCTCAAAAATCTCTTTATGAAAACTCTCTAAAAATACGCACCAGCTTTAGTCATACAGAAACAATGCATTATCTCTTTTTATACAAATATTTCAAAAATAATGACTTTTCATGCGGTGTGTCCATGGGGTAGAGACATGAACCAACAAACAACCAATCAAGAATGAAGAGATATCATCAATAATCAAAAGAGTAAGATTATGAACAACAATCATGAGATACAATTTATATATCATATTAGGATGAAAAGAACTCAATATATGAAACGATTCAACATGTAGGGAAGAAAATCAAATCAAGATAGTAGGTAAAAACCTAGAAACTTTAACCTCAATGGAATCATCACTAGATGTAGGGTCATAGGAAGAATGGAATTCCTCACTTAAGTTAGCCTTACACACGGAAGAAGAACTTGACAAAGCAGAATCCCCGAGTTGAAGATGATGAATCCCTAACTTGCTTGAGTAGTTAGGAGAGGGAATAAGAGTTTAAATTAATAATAAAATCCTTAAAAATATCCCCTAATAAAATCCCAAAATATTCTAGTTTAGTAGATAAAAATATAGAAAGTTACTAAATAACCTTAAATTAAAATTACGCAAAATTTTTTCGTCCAGTGACGATGGGTCATACCACAGTCGTCATGTTTGACCATGATGACTCATGGTGACTTCTCGCGGGTCATGAGGCATGCTGCAATTAATTCTAATCTTCAATTCTTAGGCCAACTGGACAAGTTATCCCTTAATTATTAGCGATGCGTGATGTCGTGGTCCTTGGGAAGAAAATGTAAAGTTTCAGGACTTTATTTATTAAGCTCATAACGGATGAAGTAACTAATCATTATATGCACCAACGACTCATTACTTGAGTTGTTGGAACTAGGACAAGAAACCACTAGTTGGTCATCATGAGTCGTGGTTTCTCACCCGCAACTCACATCTTGTGTCCAGATTAAATGAAATGATAGTTTATTTCTGCAGGTTTCCTTCGTATTAGGATCGTGTAGGGACTTTTTGGGGGTTGTAACATAAATAAAAATTTACAAGGTAAACATTAACACTACAACTCAAAATATAAGGCTATGAGTCTACAGAATTCAACGGTATTAGATATATGATCGATACGGGGCCACAGACCAGTCTAAATATACATATATACCAAAAGCAAAATAATTGACAACTCCAAACAACTGCGATCTGCAATAGCGAGATTCCCTCTCGGTATGTGGATCCTGGTAATTTTGCTTATCAGCTTTATGGCGTATGTCTATTATAAATTAAAGAACTGTAGATATGGAGAGGTATCGAATATATAAGGCGTAGAAATCAAGATACAAGAATGACGGAAAGTACCTGAGGAACATCAAAAAGAAATAAATGAGAAAGCCTTTATAATCAATATCCAAGTCACAAACAACTCGCACCGCATCAAGCGGGGCTTAGAAACAACAACAACAATTCTCGGCCTATTCACGTATCGATTCCACTGGCTAACGAGAACAACAATAATATAGACTATAATATAATACATTAATCAAAAAGAATCGATCCGGCCTTTCCGGCTCTCATGATTATCTGTTTATTCGTACCTAGCTTAACCATGCGAAAAACTCTGGTCCTACGGGTTAGAAATTCGTATAAGCTCGATCATACTAGGGAACTTATCACAAACTGAAAGGCTGGTTATATTGGAACAACTATTGAACATGCAAGCTTGGCGTATCTGGGAGAAGTCATTATACCCTATGGTCCCATTCAAACGCAGAGGCGCGGCCCACGGTCAAAATAACTCTCATGTGTTGGGTAACCCTTAAAAGCCTCGAGGAATTCATAGTTAGTTCATAAACATTTAACAAGCATGAGTGTGAAATGCAATCAACATTCAGTACATGTATAAAACAACCCACAAATCGACTTCCACGATACGACTCCAATTTCACATATTCAACGGTCGACGTACCACAAACATATGTGTCTAAGCTCAAATTCGAGCTATATTCTGAGCTCAAAATACCAACACAACTAGTAAATCAATGCAAAAATTGAAGTAAAATTTATGGGCTACAAAAATTTCAAATTCAACGGAAACATACCAAAAGATATTTGGTAAAGGCCTTAACATACCTCTTGATCAATAGTCAAGAACTGAAAAACTTCATGCTACAAAGCACCATTTACTTCCACCGGAAATAGATCCTCGATAGCACACACAACCTGATAACTATTTGATAAGAAAAGATGCATTAGCGTATATGAAAGTAAGATTTCCGTAGCGTTATAGGAACATCCAAGATGAAATATAATGACAACTACGAGTTTATATCTACAATATATTATGAATATTAAGAGGCAAAAACTTACCCGAGTAACCATGAAATAGCAACTCATCACAACACTCAAATACAAAAGCTGACAACTAGGGCATCCATGCCCGTATAAATTACCATGGCCGTGCTTTTCCACTTCGGTGTTTTGTTCACCTTATTTTCAATCAATTTTTTGGTAATAATGATATTTGGCGTTATAACCATCGTCGATCTCTTCTGGTTCTCCTTCATCAAATAGGTTAATGAAGGAGTAGTCATATTCATACACCATTTTGATCTCGTGCCATGCTTGGTCTATGCTTCCTGATACGGTCGAGTATGATAGTATCTGTGATTATATGTTTTTATAGAGCAGCCCTAGCCGCATTTTGGCCGGATTAAGTCGGAGTCGGCCCGGTGTAAACAATTTCCAAGTAAAATATGATCGAAAAACCCATGATTAGGTACTGCCCTCATTATACCCTTGCTTGAAGTGTTCCCCATACTTCAACAATTATTCTCTCCAAAGCTACGAAATAGAATATCTTATCCTCATTGACTTTCTTACTAGGTGAAATCATTTCTTCAAGAACACGCGTTGACGGCTACGTCACGTGAATGTAATTGGGAGCAAATGAACGCAGCCACTCCACCTGGCTTTTTCACTGCGCGAGGAGTATTGGATATCCTAAGGTGGATGGCATCATTAGAGACATTGTTTGCTTATGGAGGTTGCATACCTCCCGAGAGAAAGTTTTGAGATATTGATATGGGTCATCGTCAGTTAAATTTGTGAAGCTTGCACACTTCCACTTTCAGTATTGTGTAGATGCTAGCATCAATCTTAGGCTGATGTAGCATTAACTCTTGATAGAACAATTTTGTTAACTTAGAGCAACACCGTCATTGACCTCTGTAAACACGTTATCCACCTCCTCACTGAGGCAAATCCATTCTTACATCTTTCTCAATACGATAAAACAAGTGTGATAGAGTAGGCTTCAATCAAACAAACCCAAAATTTGAAATTCTGGGTAGGGCTAACGCCAAGGTCTAGAAAATGGCACCAAATTAATAATATCTACATTGATCCACCTCAGCGCAGCGAGTGTGTACGCAGTCGATATAGTATAATTATCCAACATGGAGTCGAGATCATATCCATAGAGACTTTGTTTAGAAAGCACTATCAAGCGGTTAATAGACTTTGGATGATGTTGATTTTGAGTCATACTGTTAATAATTAATAGATTTTTTTATTTTTCTTAAAAATTAGGTCACGATTCTTAACTATTAATTCCTTTAAGAGTCTTGAAAATTGCGTCTTATTCTAATCCTGTGTTGAAACGGGGGTGTGATAAACCTAGCTCTCCATTTTTCAACCCCTCCTTATGGGCCTACATTGGAATTAGTGTTAGGCTAAGTGCCTGAAATAATTATTTTAGGTCGCTATTTAATTTTTGTTCGATTTTTAATTTTCTTTTGTAAATATACCCACTTTAAAATAATTCAAAGTGAAGTTGAAAATTTGTATGACTTTAGGCGTTTTTCTATGAAGTACATGTAAAAATTAGCTAAAATTTCCATCATATATGTACGAATTTTTTTGTAATTTTTTTTCGTTCTTCGAATTTTATGAAATTCAACACACGATTCAACACCCAAATCTACTCCAAATAATCTCAAATTTGAAACATAAGTTTCATACATCATAAAGAACAAACGACATCATTAATTTGTCAAAACAACAACAAATCTAACAAGCTCATTTAGGCAACTTTAATTTTTTTCTTGTATATCTTGATGCAAATACGTAGTTGAAATACGTATTAAAATTGATTAAAATTTGATCATGTGTGTTTGAAATTTTCGTTCTTCAAATTTCAAGAATTCAAATATTTCTACTTCAAATAAACAAATTCATACATAAGTTTCACGTATTTCATAGAACAACTCTCAATTATCAATTTGTCAAAATAGTAATAAATCTAACAAATTCGTGATAACACCCTTTTAATTTTTTTCATGTATATATCAATTTCAGCTATACATAACTAAAGCATATGTTAGAATTAACTAATATTTTAATTATGTGTATTTGAATATTTATAAATGCATACGGTTCAATCATGTATCACTAAAATAGTTTATAAAAATATAAACAATTTTTTAATAATACATATTTGAAATTTTTTTCTTGAAACAGATAAATATATATGAAACCGTAATATCTAATATATTAAAATAAAATCTGTATATTTATATAATAGAGGCATCAGCAGGTGATGTGGCAGGTCTCGTGTGAGGAAATATATTTATCTTTTTGTCCTACTTTTCTCATTTTCTTTTAAAAATTATTTAATACAGAACACAATGTATTCAATAGTCACCTCTTTCCCCGTGAAAAATAATTGTCGCTTTCTTTAGTCACTACTTTTAGTCCTCTTAATTAGACTTTGATGTTTTTCACGTCCTTCCAATCTCCCTTTATTCCTCCTCTCTTCTTCCTCTCAAACCCATAGGTCTCGACCAATATAATTATCCCCTTTTACACTTCTGTCATTAGTTAGTTAGTCCCTCTCCTTACAATGTCATCATTTTTATACTTCTCTCTTGCAGAACAGATTGATGGGCGACAATACAAAATAAAGTACTGCAGATATGATTATATTTGTACAGAATCTTCTCCAGCAAATGCAAAATTAGATTTTTTAGACCATGGCTTAATCAATCATCTCAAACAATAAATAGATGGGGAACTGAATCGATGAACTGAGTAGAGCATAAATAAAATTGACAGTTGAAAAGGTTCTCCGCCGACTTGATGCACTCCAGTCAAAAGATGATTCAAAGTCTGTTGATGATTCTACATAAGATGATACATCAAGGTGATGAATTTCACTATAATTCTTGACATTTTCGTTAAAGAGATTTCATAGTTTTATGCTTTAATTTTTTTAGGTTCAGATAAGAAAAACTATGTGAAAATTATTTGTTCAATAAGCACAAGCAAGGAAAAATCAATGATATTAATTTCAGTTGGAGTTAATAACTTCACATTCAGAATATTCTTTTTTAAATTAACCATCTGATAGAATTTTGACCCACTCTATTTGAATTTACATGATATAGGATTTGATGAGAGGATATGCACTCCCAATTTGATGTTTCTCTATTGTTAATGTCAGTGTTGAACTTACAATTAAATCTTAAAAATTAGAAGTTGTGGAAGAGTTTATTTGTGTTTAAAAATATGTGGCAGAATCTTTTATTTTTCTGAAAATAATAGCTTCTTTAGAGGTAAAAAACTTGGGATTATATTAATTTACTATAACTATTTGACTTTTTTTCTTGCCGGATTGATTTTCCAATGATCCAGTTGTATTAACCTTTGGCTTTCTTATTCTATTGGTTCTCTTTATCATAGGGCTTCACTTCTATTTCATATTAGTTCATTCTTTATGAGACACTTCTATTTTTAATCGTCTTGTATAGTTCTCTTTTAATCTTATCGCATGAAATATGATTGATTTTCGCAGTTTTCTATGTCTCCCTAAGAGTTATCGGTTATGAATGTTACTTGTGGCTATGACATGATAGACATTACGGAGATTCTATTTCTAGGTTTGCTCATATAAATTTCATTCAAGTTTAATAAAAAATCTTTGGTTGGGCTGGCACTTTACAACTTATTTTCTTTACTTTCTTTAAAAAAAAATTATAAGTGTGCATAGTTGAATGAAACTGAGCCCAAGACCACATGCATAAGAAGGTACGAAGTGTTCTATCCGTGAACATATAAGTTTATCTCTTAATAGAGTAAAACTAAATATATTATACACCTATATTTAATATACATTGTAAAAAAAAAATATGTCACAAATTTTGTTAATTATACACAAATGAATCAGTTTTCTCCAAAAATCATTTTAATTCTAGAAGTGAACTATAGTTCAGCTTACAGATTTCAATTAGCCCTTATCTAATTTAATGAATTACATGCAGAAAGACAATTGAAATAAAATTACAGTTATAAAAACACATGTTGATACTAATAAGGATTCTATCCAAAGTCAACATACTTACGGGAGGAAGAATAATAGATAGGAAGAAGAAAGACAACCAAATTAGGGTGATGGAGAAAAAGGAAAAAAAGAAAAAAGAGGAAAAGATAATTAACACTCAAGTATTTACACCAACATAATGAATACATGAACTAAAAAAGTGAACTTAACACTGTTACTCACAAAAAAGATAAATATCCGACTTTCCTAATTTGTGTTGTCTTATCTACCGTATTTATTGATTATTTCATGTCGTATCCTAAATTCTTGACAATTGAAGTTAATAAGTTGTTTGACTTGATAACTATAAAGGAAAAAAGTTAATAACTTTAAGATGGATACCTCAAGATTACAAGTGACTTTTTGAGATTTTAAAAAAGAAATAGAAAGTGTAAATGGGAAAGTTTTGGATTTGTTTTTTCATTATAAAAAAGAAAAGAAAAAGAAAAGTTTTGGATGGTATTGGTTTTCTTATAAAATTGTTTAAGGTTAGAAGAGAAATAATGTTATTAAAATAGAAATCAGGAAAGCAGGTTGCAAAAAAAAAAAAAAAAAAAGATTGTATGGTGGAAAGTTTTATGAGACTTCTTAAAGTATAATGTTTTCAAGCTAAAGTTAGTCCTATTCGAAGGTTTTTTTTAGTCTACAGCTAACATTTTGTTTGTTATTTTAGTTTGTAAATTGTGTTGGACAAATAAAAAACACACACCTCTCTATGATTAATAAAACTATTTATCTTTTTTCTCATATTTCGCTTTTCTTTTAATTAAACCTACTAAAAGAACTGTTTTCTTTTTCAAAAGAAAAACGCAACAGCTAGTAACAATTAAAATGACGGCGCATACATTATTGTAAAAGGGGTGACACTCATGAATAGGTATAATATTCCATTTAAAAAATTCAATAGCAATCTTTTAACCCCCTCAATTGCCACGTTTCTCTTCTTCTTCTTTCTTCCTCTTATTCTTTCCACTAGTATTTAGATGCATGCGTTGCGTATTGTATTCATATTAAATATAAGTATAATATTTTATTAAATCAATAAATATTAAAGTACTAAATTTGAGTACTAAATTTGTGTTCAATTTAGCAATTTAACTTTTGTTTAAAGATCAAAAATAGAGTTGTTCATTGATTTAGCAAAACGAAAGCGGTGTACGTATGTCTTGAATAGAATAAATGTAAATCATATTTATAAAAAAAAACGAGATGAAAAGTTGTCGCTATAAATTCCTCAAAAAAGTAATTCTAAAAAAATGTATGGTTTGAAAATCTCCAAAGTTTTAATTTTTGACATCGCTGTCATTCATTAGATTGAAAACTTTCTTCCATTATCGCTCTTTTGCCAGCGTACATTTTTATTAACATCTATTTGGATGTGGATACGTTAAAATATAAATTAGAGAATATAATAAGTTAATAAAAATATACTAATCATGGAACAAATATTTTCAATAAAAGTGATCGTATTAGTCGCGATAAAATATTATGGTGTAATGGGTAAAATAAATATTGTTTAGCATAAATGAAGACAATTTGAGAATTAATTAAATAGAAAAAGTAATTAAAATACGTCTTAGAAGGCATGAATTTCCGGGATGATGAATTGATTACAAATCCACAACGTGATAGACCTCCATTGCATCATCTAAACAAAATATCCCCATTAAAATAACGAATGAGAAGATAACCATCACCAAACACACTTTGAACACAAAATATGTCATTGAGTTTTTCTTTAAGTAATGAATGAACTAATATCTTTCAATCAGGAAGTTGAAAGATGAAGGAGCTAAATATTGAATAGACATATTAAAGATTGATATTAACGGACATTTGTAATGGATAGGGAAGATTAAAGTAATTCTAAATTTAATTAATTACAACAATAACTGGAAGAACCTTCACTTGATTAAATCATTTGTAAAATTATTAAATATTTTAATATTTTATATTTATTATATACTATCACTTTATTATTTTGAAATGTAGAATTACAATTTAGTAGATGAATAGGTTTGAAGTAAAGAATTAAATATGATCGTTCAATTTTTATGGATATTTTGGTCTTTTAACTTTAGGCTTAGGGGGTTTCCCATTTTTAGTATAATCATATTATTATATAAGTGGAAAGCAAAAAGTAAAAAGTTAGATTACCATGAAAGTAAATTAAAGATATATGATATATAAGCGAGTGTTCGCCAAATGTTGAATAATTTATTTTGCGGAAATCGATCTAAACTATTTCTATAAAATTATATATACTAAATGCTAAAATTGCATAAAAATAAATATTATTAGACCATCAAATATTTCACAATGAATTATTTTGATGATGATAAAGGAGTAAACTATTTATTATTTGAAGGAGTACATTAGTCTCTCAATATTTGAAGAGTTATTTTAATATTTTTAATTTTTTTAATTTTTTTAATTTTTTTAATTTTTTTAATTTTTTTATTAGTTTGATTTTTAAAGTTTTCTCTTTTGTTGTACAGATTGTTGAAATTGGCAAAATTCTTAACAAATCTCTTTTCGATCTTTATCTTTAACAAATACTTTTCTTTCAGATATCTTTGCGTTCTTCACGCTCTTCTTTCGTCCTTCGTCGATTTCTCTTGCCTTTCCTTTGGTAAGTTTTTCTTTATCACTTCTTTTTTCTTAGGCGAAGAAGGAATATCTTCCATTACAAGCTGATTGCAAAAATCTCCTAATTGATTTCTTTCGGTTAGTCTGCCTTTTTTATTTGGTGATTTAATCTTAATTCATTACATAGATTTAATCCTTCATTAATACACCAATAAGTGTACCATATGTATAAACATTATATGGAATCACAGTATTGTTTCCTCGAAAAGTTTGTACTCTTTACGCAAACAAATAGGTAAGCGAGTACATAAATTTTGCCTTCCCGATGATCAAATTACTTTCGGGTAAATCCATAACCTCTTGAAATGTATCTTTATACCATCGAAATTCACCTAAGTGTCTACACTTGAGTCCATTTAACATGAATGCGAATATTTTCATACACATTGGTAAATTCACCACTAAAATGTTCTATAATGGTAGTATCGATGAATAGCCACTTGTCAGAATCATTTCTTTGGTAATTCTTTTCCAAAGATATAACTCACAGGTGTGAAGTGGTAGGCCTTATAAATGGCTTCTCTATCATCTAGGGATAAAAAGTTTTCCCACCAACCTCTTAATTGGTAAATCCACTGCGACAATCATTCTACATATTACGGGTCGGTATTTCCATTACTTGTAGCTCGACAAATAGTAAGTACATCGTCATTCTATGAATTAAAATGTAATACACTTTATCGGTCGGACCATCTAGATTCCATTCATAAATGGCATTACCTTCATAACTAGTATTAGTCGATTCCAATCTCTTTCTTCCACTAAAACATCTTGAGGAGTAGGTAGTGGATAATAATGGAGGTATTCATACGGGGTTTTATCAGCATACTTTCCCCATAACGACTTCAATTTTTTCTTAGCTTATTAAGTTCGGACAAATTACTTCCTTATGATCTTTCGGCAGATCACAAATATCATCGAGAAAATTCGAAGCTAAATTCAAAGGGCTTTAAGTCTAGTTCGGCTAATTTTCATCTATCATTTTCTATTCCTCTGTGCTCTGGCAGAAGCGATGCCACTGCGGTCTCTGGATGGATGGAGTAGCCTCATAGCATTAGATGAAAGAGCGAGAGTCGAATTTAACTTGACAGAATGTATAACCATAAATTTTCTACCTTAGGAGTAGCAATTTTTTAAGCTAGCTGAGATAATTCATCAATTTTGAATTCCAAGAGAAGTAATATGTTCTCTAAGACTTTAACATAAACTCAAATAATTATTTTGAAATTAATTTATTAATTTCTCTCATAGTGACTCTACTTGACTTCATTATCAATAAATTATTTGAAATACGAGTAAATGTTATACAGGTATTATTTAGTAAGTAAATGATGCTTGTGGAGGGTAAATACCTTTTATCAAATTTTCACTTTCTTTATCTTTATAAGTTCGTTCAAGAATTTTAATGTACAAAGGTATATATGTAGTTATAAACCAAGGAACAAAATACATTACCTTATTATGTAATGCACATATTTCATAGAATTCTTGTGAAATATATTTATCATCATCGGTATAATTTGCAAAAAAACCAAGTTCCTATTTGTTTCCATTTATCAACTGTAAAAATTAGATTGAATATGCTTCCTTGCTAGAGATCCTGTACTAAAATCAATTTTATACGGAATCATTTCTTGTGTTTGGATCAAAATCCATCTCGGATTGTGAAGGAATATCCTTATCAAAAGAAGCTATCATCTTTTCTGATATTGTTAGAGTCGATTTTTATATTATTATTATTATTATTATTATTATTATTATTATTATTATTATTATTATTATTATTATTATTATTATTATTATTATTATTATTATTATTATTATTATTATTATTATTATTATTATTATTATTATTATTATTATTATTATTATTATTATTATTATTATTATTAGATGCCAAATTTGACCAAGATCAACGGTTGGCGGTGGTCGCACGGCCTCTCACAGGCAGAAGCTAAGTGTATCCTTGAGCAGATTTAAAATAGAAAATTGAGCATAAAAACTCATAGCAATTCTTGTATAGCACTTGGCTAGTATTTGTGTAGATCTTGCTTGTATGGTAAACTTTTTACCCCGAAGGGGGCTGTCGAGGTATACAAATATTATAAGAATTTCGAACCATGTGTCTAGGACATCAGGGTCGGTAGGATATAAGCGCCCTTAAACTACAACAATAAACGGGCTTCTCACCACACGCCTGACGTAGCCACTAAAGGCGGATACGAAATTTTTATAGTATACAGCATTTGTACCACCGTCTCGGAACCAGGCAAAATTAGGCACAGGTATTGGTTGAAGTCATTCAATATTGGTTAATCATCTTTATAAAAGAATCTCTAGATTTTAATAGGCCTAATTCATCGTTAATATGCAATTAGTAAGCTTGCATTGATATAGAAAGAAGCAGTAGGATATAAATGGAAAGCATGGAATAAAAAGAAATACAGAACGAAAGATAAAACACTGAGTACAGGAGTTGTGCCCGAGAGTTGGACGATTTTCTTTTATTCAAACTTTATAACACTTTTATTACAAAGTCTAGAGAGAAAGTGAGAAGCTAGAGAGAAAACTTTTCAACAAAACTAAACTTCTACTTACAAAGCGAGGCAAATGCCTCTTTATATAGAAAATGAAAATACTATTCAAACATCAATGAATAGTGACAATCTACAGTAAGATTCTGCTCTTCCATCAATGAACGGTGCCAACTGATGACAACTATCTTTGTCATTTTATCATGGATCGGCTGAATGAATTGTAGAGTGCTTGTTTTATTAATCGGTTTTAACATGCTTTCTTTGATAAGTTTCGTAGAAATTCCTTACTTTGATTCACGATCATCTGCAGGTCATGATTGGTTCTTGCGAATCATTAGTTCTTGTATAAAACTCCAAGTAGTCATCATTATCATTGACACATTCTTGTACTTTTCATCGAAGCATCGGATTTATCTGCAATCACTCAAATGGTTTCCATCAAATTGTCTTATTTGATCCAAATATCGAGCTATATACTCTTCCTTATCACGCTTCTTGAAAATTGATTTTCGAGCCATGTACTTGATGGAATTATCTTCCCTACAAATATAGTCTTGGTTTTAGACTTATAAGTCTTAATTGTTTGAGAAATTAAGTGTATAAGATCTTAACCCATCTCTTATCCGTCTTGGATCCTTTTTTAATAATTTATCCCAAAATAATTACTAAAAACTCTAATATAGAAGCGCCAGGATGCATTACACTTCGGTATATCCAGAACTCTGGAGTCCATTTATGGATCCATGGGATTGAAATTCCAAAAAGAAATAGATTTGACCAATTTTTTACGGCCAACAAACATGATTCTCCTGAATAGAGCATCACTTCGAGGGCATCACCCATTCGTTGTATAACTCTTTGAATGGTCTTTGGTAGAATATTAATTGTAGGTCCATGGTAGGTCCACCAATTCGGGAACGATTGGGATATTGCAGCCCTTTGCACGTACTTTTATAAACCAAGTATGTTTATGCTTTTTCGTTGTTATAAACCAAAACTATTTTAAAAACTTGGATATAATCCCAGTAAGTATAATTGATTCTTACTTTATTCAAAGAATCACTGTCTTTCTTCATTGAAATCCCCGTTCTTGATAGGATATAACCTTTTATAATCATTTTTGAGAAGTTATAAACTTCGCCAGTAACATTGAATCTTTGAAATCTTTGAAATTCGGCACTTTCGGTAGTGAATATTTTCATAATATGATCGGGTTTGTATGACTCGCGGGAAAATATAAATTATCACATCCAAATATCTTTGCGGTATATGCCATGGATCATTTTGCCCTTTGAATCACACGATTATCCACAAGAAATATAATTTCTCTTTTGGCAATTTTTCATAACTCTTTATATCGCCGAGTCTTCTTGGCCATTTTGCATATGTATCTTGTCCTTGATTTCTTTGTGTGGCTAGATATGCTTGCAAGTATCAGTATAGCGAGATTTGTCTTTTGGAATATCCTCTAATTTAATACTTAGGTTTGAGGATTCTCCTCTCTCTTGAGAAATCTTCTCATTTATTAATGTTTTCCACCCCTTTGAATCCGCAGGGTTCTCATATCTTGGAGTATAAGTGGTATTACTTCCACTTTGGCTTGTATAACTTGTTCTTGCTCTTATCTATTTCCCTGCGTCCTCTTCCTCATCGGGAGGACGTAATCACAGCCATTGCGTAAACAAATGCATAACCAAAATAGATTTTATTAGTACATATAAAACATCCTTTATTAGTAAATCCCTGGCTTCTTTGAATGATTTGATATATAAACATCTTCTACCATTTTTATCAAATTTTTTTCTGATTTTCTATTATATACGTCAAAATCGAGATATTATTTGATTAACTTGATTTATAGCATTTTTATCGGTATTTTTCTAGCGGAGTGTTTGACATACGTTTTTATGAAATACGGCATTTTCAAACACCTTTGAAATTTCCAATATAAACTATAATTATCTTTGCCATTTACAAGAAAAAGTCATGCATTATTCATTGTATAAATTCACGGGTTAAAAAATCGGAAGAAATTGTCAATTCCCTTTTATACTCGAGATTTCAAAAAATCAAATGGAGCGAATTGAGCTTGCCATCTTGGCAAATATTATTTTTGAAGCATCGTATTTTAAAATCTTTATTAAACATAAACTCTGCTGACGTCGGTGCTTATCGAAACTACGATTATACAAATCATCACGAAATTTCAAGACACATTTAACAATATGCAGCATTTCATGAGCAACGTTGGCATATTTTTAAGACTTGTCCGTTACGAATAATATCTAATCGAAATATTCAATTTTATCATTGGGTTTTATTTGTTTAAGAATTCCCAAAATCAATATTAGATGCATCTGTTTCTATAATCTTTTTCCCTCAGCGGATTAGCAAAGAGAGTTAAACACGGAAGAGTTTGTAACCTTCTCTTTAACTTTCTTTACTAATTGATATGGTATCGGTCATGGCGAATTATGACCTTTTTTTAAGCGATCGTATAAAGGAAACAGATCTAAGATAAATCTTTATAAAATGGAGAAATATAATTTAAACTACCGAGAAATCTTTGTAGTTGTATTTTATCAATTATAATATCGGAAATTTTTTGATGCAAAATCAATGAAGGCTAGTTATCGGAGTGATCTTGCCTTGGAAAATATAATGACCAAGAAATCTAACATTTGTTTGAAATAAACTCATTTTTGGCTTTGATATGACTAAACCATTTTGAATTACTATTTTCTTAAAAATATCTAAGTGTTTATAATGTAATTCTAATGTTTTAGAAAAAAAATAAGAATATCATCAATATAAACAATAATAAAATCATATAAAGTTGAATATATCATTCATAATTTTCGAAATTCGAAGGGGCATTTTCAAACCAAATGGCATAGCAGTTCATATTGACCAAATGGAACATTAAAAACTGATTTCTATAAGTATGTTAACAAACAGTCTGTTTACTTGATTCGATTTTATATCAAATTTAGAAAATATATTAGCATTATATAATCGGGATAGTAAATCCTTATTTGTTAGAATTTGGATATCGAACCCATTTTAAAACCATTTTTGTTTGTGGTTTATAGTTTATGACTAATCTAGGCATACCCGTTCTTTTTCGAAGCATTATTAACATAAAATGCAGTGCGCTGACCATGGTGATTTAGAAGGTTGTATCAAACCTTTTTGTATTATCAATTTCCTTTTTGCAAGTCAACTAACTCGAGCGTTCATTTGTGGTAGAGATTTTGTAGGAATATTTCTTCGGAGAAAGAATCTTCATATGGAAGAAATACTACATGCTTTTCTGTCCCAAAAGCACTTGGATATTCAGCCTGAAAATAGATACGGCAAATTGTTGAGAAGTAAATTTAATTTTTGAATTTTGGCAATTTTAAATTATCATTTATCATCATGCTATAAATTTCATGTTGTAAGTAATTTAATTGACTTTGTTTCAAATTAATCAAGTATTAATATCACGAGAAATAGGATCGGTAATAATGTAAAGAAATCTTTTTGCCATTATAAACGACATCAAAACCCTTTCATCTATTACAACAATGGGTAAATGGCTTTGAATAAAGGGTTCCAAGTATATTGGAGGATTTAAAACGACTTTCACTAAAATAAAGAAATGAGAATAAACTTTTGTTGGCATATATAAGCATTAGGCAACTTGTATTACACATTTGCATTCTATTACACAGACGGACTTGCATTATGCGAAAGTCTTATGATAATATCTAGTTGGAAATTAATCCCTTCTTGAATACAAGAAATATGACACCCTTTGTCCCATTAAGAGCGGTTTCATTTATAGAAAAGTTATTATCAATTAAAATAGTACATTTTACATACCATTTATGTGCGGTAACTATTTGCATGTTCAAGAAACATATCATTTTTAAGGTTTAAAATAGTGTGAAGATTAGGAAAAATCATTTTCTTCCTCAGACATATAAATTCCCTTTTTCTTAATGTCAACCAGGTAGCTTCGAGAGTTAGAATTTTCCTATTGGGTTACTACATGATCTAAAATCATTTGATTTTGTTTAGAGATTTAATTTGTTTTGAGTTTTTTTCCAACCTCGATTTTAAATCATCCATAGAAGAAGTATGACTATGAACTTTTGATTGATTCTTTTGTAAAAGTCTTTAAGTACAACGAAAAGTATACGGAGTTTCATTAAAAATGTCATTTTAGTTTGAGTTGGCTTATATGTGATTTTGAAGAAATAGAAGCCGTAGTAATAATCTTTTCTCTCAAATTATTATCATTGACTTCCTTTAATAGTTCTAAATATTATAAATTAATCGGTTTAATTTCAAAATTTTGAAATTGTGATTATAATTTATGAAATCCATATCACAAGTACAATTTTAGGGTTCACAATTCGACCAAGTATCCTTTCGGGAATTATCAAAATCAAGTAATTGAGCAGTCATCGGAATCATAAACATCGGAAAATTTGCTATCATATTCTTCTAGAGTCTCATCTATAACCTTAAGGAGTTGATCCTTATACTTATCATCTAATTCTAACGCAGGTTTTTAACTCCTTTTACAATTAGGGCAAATATGACCAAATTTACCACATCTATAACATTTGGTATTCTTCAAATCTCTTTTCGATCTATCTTTAACAAATCTTTTCTTTAGATATCTTTTGCGTTCTTCCGCTCTTCTTTGCGTCCTTCGTCGATTTCTCTTTGCTTTCCTTTGGTAGTTTTCTTTGTCCACTTTTTTTTCTTAGACGAAGAAGGAATATCTTCCATTGCAAGCGGTGCAAAAATCTCCCTAGCTGATTTCTTTGATTGGTCTACGCTTTGTTGGTGATTTAATCTTAATTCATTACATAGATTTAATCCTTCACGATAAATTACGCGATAAATTGTACCATATGTATAAACATTATATGGAATCGAGTATTGTTTCCTCGAAGAGTTTTCCTTACTCTTTACGCAAACAAATAGAATTAGCAGGTCATAAATTTTGCCTTCCGGTAGTGAGTACTTTCGGGCAATCCATAACCCTACTAAGAAATGTATCTTTATACCATCAAATTCACCTAGTGTCTACACTTGAGTCCATTTAACATAGTACGAATATTTTCATACACATTGGTAAATCTACCACTAAAATGTTCTATAATGGTGATATCGATGAATAAGCACTTGTCCCGGAATCGTTTCTTCGGTAATTCTTTTCCAAAGATATCTACTCACAGGTGTGAAGTGGTAGCCTTATAAATGGCTCTCTATCGGTAGGGATAAAAGTTTTCCCACCAACCTCTTAATTGTCCAGTAAATCCTGCTATAATCATTACATATTCTTGGGTCGGTATTTCCATTACTTGTAGCTCGACAAATAGTAGAGTACATCGTCATTCTATGAATTAAAATGTAATCTGCCTATCGGTCGGACCATACAGATTCCGTTCATAAATGGCATTGCAGCCCGTAACTAGTATTAGTCGATTCCGATCTCTTTCTTCCACTCTAAAACATCTTGAGGAGTAGGTGTGGATAATGGGTATTCATACGGGGTTTTTGTCAGGCATACTTTCCCCATAACGACTTCAGATTTTCTTAGCTTATTAAGTTCGGATGAAATTACTTCCTTATGATCTTTCGAAGCGAATCACGGACTATCATCAGAAAAATTCAGAAGACTAAATTCAAGGGCTTTAAGTCTAGTTGACTAATTTTCATCTATCATTTTTCTAATTCCTCCTGTGCTCTAAGCGCGAGTCTACCACTGGTCTCTGGATGGATGGAGGTAGCCTCATGTGAGATGAAAGGCCGGAGTCGGAATTTAACTTGGCAGAATGTATAACCATAGAATTTTCTACCTTAAAGATAGCAATTTTTTTAAGCTAAAGCGGATAATTCATCAATTTTGGACGAGAGAAGTAATATGTTACTCCTAAGACTTTAACATAACAAACTCAAATAATTATTTTGAGAAATTAATTTATTAATTTCTCTCATAGTGATACTAGCAACTTCATTATCAATAAATTCTTGAAATACATTAAATATTATACCGGTATTATTTGGTAAAGTAAATGATGCTTGTGGAGGGTAAATACCTTTTATCAAATTTTCACTTTCTTTATCTTTATAAGTTCGTTCAAGAATTTTAATGTACAAAGGTATATATGTAGTTATAAACCAAGGAACAAAATACATTACCTTATTATGTAATGCACATATTTCATAGAATTCTTGTGAAATACCAGTTTATCATCATCAGTATAATTTGCAAAAAACCAAGTTCTAAACTGTTTCCATTTATCAACTGTAAAATTAGATTTGAATATGCTTCCTGCTAGAGATCATGCTAAAATCAATTTTATACGGAATCATTTAACGTGTTTGGATCAAAATCCATCTCGGATTGTGAAGGAATATCCTGCTCGAAAGAAGCTTATCATCTTTAAATATTGTTAAGTCGATTTTATATTATTATTATTATTATTATTATTATTATTATTATTTATTATTATTATTATTATTATTATTATTAATTATTATTATTATTATTATTATTATTATTATTATTATTATTATTATTATTATTATTATTATTATTATTATTATTATTATTATTATTATTATTATTAGATACCAAATTTGACGAGTAAACGGTTGGCGGTAGTCATACGGCCTCTCGAACTAGGCTAAATTAATATCCTTGAACAAGGATTAAGACCGAAGATTCCCGAGCATAAAAACTCATAACCATTCTTGTATAACCTGGCCAAATGACTGTGTGATCTTAGCTGTATGGTAAACTTTTACCCAGAGGGGAACTGTCGGGTAATAAATATTATAAAATTTCGAGACCATGTTGTCTAGGACATCCAGGAAGATTCAGTGCTGGGATATAAGCGCCCCATGGCTTCCCAACCGTAAACGGGCTTCTCACCTGGCTAGAGCGTAGCCACTAAGGCGAATCACAGAAATTTTTATAGTATCACACAACGGCTTGTACCACCATCTCGGAACCAAGTAGAAATCCAAACACGGTATTGGTTGAAGTCGTTCAATATGTGGTTAATCATCTTATAAAAGATCTCTAGATTTTATGAGCTAATTCATCGTTAATATGCAGTTAGTAGCTTGCATTATTATAGAAAGAGAACTTGGGGATATCATCGGAGCTTATGGGAATAAAAATAAACTGAAAGATAAAATACACAATTACAGAGTTAATATAGGTGGAACAATTTTCTTTTATTCAAACTTTATAACACTTTTATTACAAAGTCTAGAGAAGGCTGAGAAGGCCCAGAAAACTTTTCCATGAAACTAAAAACTTCTACTTACAAACTAAGGCAAATGCCTCTTTATATGAAAATGAAAATACTATTCAAACATCGTGAATAGTGACAATCTCTGATAAGATTACATTTCTTCATCAATGAGCAGTGCCAACTAGTGACAACTATCTTTGTCATTTTATCATGGATCCCACTGAATATGAATTGTGGGGTCTTCATTTTATTCCATGGTTTCTTTCCTTTCTTTGATAAGTTTCGTAGAATTCCTTACTGCACGATTCGGTGTCACGGGTCATGTATTGGTTCTTGCGAATCATTTAGTTCTTGTATAAAACTCAAGTAGTCATCATTATCATTGACACAGGCTAGCATTACTTTTCATCCGAAGCATCAATTTATCTGCCGTCTTTGCTCAATGGTTTCCATCAAGTCTGTCTTATTTGATCCAAATGTCGAGCTATATCTCTTCCTTATCACGCTAGCGAAAATTGATTTTTCGAGCCATGTACTTGATGGAATTATCTTCCACAAATATAGTCTTGGTTTTAGACTTATAAGTCTTAATTATTTAATAAATTAAGTTATTAAGATCTTAGTAGCCCATTACTCTTTATCCGTGCTTAGGATCCTTTTTTAATAGTTTATCCCAGAAATTATAATAAACTACGTATAAACGTAAGGATCTGTTCTCGGTATATCAGAACTCTGGAGGTCATTATGGATCCATGGGATTGAGAATTCAAAAGAAATAGATTTGACCAATTTTTCGCTGACAAACATGAATTCCTCTTTGAATAGAGCATCGCCGGGCATACTTTACCCGTTAGTTGTATAACTTTCTTTGAATGGCTCTTGTAGAATAATTGTAGGTCCATGGTAGGTCCACCAATTGAGGGAACCAATTTGGGGGATATTACCGTACCTTTGCACATACTTTTATAAACCAAGTATGTTTATGCTTTTCGTTGTTATAAACCAAAAACTATTTTAAAAGCTTGGATAGCATAATCGGTAAGTATAATTGATTCTTACTTTATTAAGAATCACACGTCAGCGCCTCTTTCATTGAGAAATCCCCCATTCTTAAATGGATATAACCTTTTATAATCATTTTTGAGAAGTTATAAACTTCATCGGTAACATTGAATCTTTGAAATCTTGAAATTCGGCACTTTCGGTAAGAAATGTGAATATTTTCATAATATGATCGGGTTTTGTATGACTCACCGGGAAATATAAATTATGTCAAATATCTTTGCGGTATATGCCATACTGGATCATTTGCCTTTGAATCACACGATTATCCTGAAATATAATTTCTCTTTTTGGCAATTTTCATAACTCTTTATATCATAGTCAACTGTGGCGCTTTTGCATATGTATCAGTATGCTTGAGTAGCTGTGTGGCTAAGAATGTACTTTCAAATGTGGAAGTATAGATTTGTCTTTAAGAATATCCTCATTTGTAGAGTTTGAGATTCTCCCTCTCTTGAAAAATCTTCTCATTTATTAATGTTTTCCACCTTTGAATCGGGGTTCTCGTATCTCTTTGAGATAAGTGGAGCTATTACTTCCGCTTTGGCTTGTATAACTGTTCTTGCTCTTCCTTGTTCCTCGTCTCTTCCTCTATCGGGCGTAATCACAATATTCGTCTCTGTGTTATAACCAAAATAAATTTATTAGTACATATAAAACATCCTTTGTGAGTAAATCCTAAACTTCTTGAATGATTTGATATATAAACATCTTACACCATTTTTATCAAATTTTTCGATTTCTATTCTGTAAAATAAAATCGGAATGTATTTGATTAGCAGTTATAGCATTTTTATCGGTATTTTCTAAGCGTGTTTGACATAGTTTTTATGAAATGCGGCATTTTCAGCACCACAAAAATTTCAATATGTAAACTATAATTATCTTTTATTTAAGAAAAGAGCGTACATTATTCATTGTATAAATTCCGCGGGTTAAAAATCGGGAAGAGAATTATCAATTCCCTTTTTATACTTTTTCGATTCAAAATCAAATGGAGCGATTGGTACATAAACAAATATTATTTTGAAACATCATGTTTAAAATCTTCATTAAACATAAACTTTCTTGCCTTTGACGTCGGTTGCCATCAGAGAACCTGATTATACAAATCATCCACGAAATTTCAAGACACATTTAACAATAGTAAGCATTTAGCGAGCAACGGTGGCATATTTTCGAGCTTACGTCATTTACCTGAATGATATCTAATCAAATATTCAATTTTATCATTGGGTTTATTTGTTTAAGAGTCCCCCAAAATCAATATTAGTGACATATTTGTTTCTAATCTTTTTCCACAACGGATTAGCGAGTTAAACACGGAAGAAGTTTTTAACCTTCTCTTTCTTCTTCTATTGAGTATATTTGTCAG
This sequence comes from Datura stramonium, assembly GCA_018107945.1. NCBI lineage: Eukaryota > Viridiplantae > Streptophyta > Magnoliopsida > Solanales > Solanaceae > Datura > Datura stramonium. The sequence continues at coordinate 69,010 of JACEIK010003301.1, read as the reverse complement.
TCATGTAGTGCTAATACCTTTCTTTAAGCGATCATATAAAGAGGCATTTAGATCTCGAGATAAATCTTTATAAATGGAGAAATATAATTTAAACTACCGAAATCTTTGTAGTTGTATTTTATCAATTATAATATGTCGAAATTTTGATGCAAAATCGATAGGCTAGTTGTATCGGAGTGATCTTGCCTTGGCAAAATATAATGACCAAGAAATCTAACATTTGTTTAGAAATAAACTCATTTTTGGCTTTGATATGACTAAACCATTTTGAAATTACTATTTTCTTAAAAATATCTAAGTGTTTATATGTAATTAAATGTTTTAGAAAAAATAAGAATATCATCCAATACTAAACAATAATAAAATCCGTATAAGGATTGAATACATCATTCATAATTTTACGAAATTCGAAGGGGCATTTTCAAACCAAATGGCATAACGTTCACTCGTATTGACCATGGAACATTAAAGCGAGTTATAGTGAATATTTAAACAATTGTATTTGCCAATATCCGATATTTTATATCAAATTTAGAAAATATATGCATTATATAATGGGTTAGTAATCCTTCTTGTTAGGGAGTGGATATCGAACCCATTTTAAAACCCTGTTTAATGGTTTATAGTTTATGACTAATCTAGGCATACCCCGTTCTTTTTAGAAGCATTATTAACATAAAAATGGAGTAAAACCATAAATTTAAGTTGTATCAAACCTTTGTAAAAGATTATCAATTTCCTTTTTGCAAAAGTCAGCTAACTCGAGCGTTCATTTGTGGGAGGCGAAAGATTTTGTGCAAGATATTTTCTTCGGAGAAAGAATCTTCATATGGAAGAAATACTACATGCTTTCTGTCCCCAAAAAAGCACTTGGATGTTCGGCCTGAAATAGATACGGCAAATTGTTCGAGAGAAATCAATTTAATTTTTTTCGAATTTTAGCGGTTTTAAGGTATCATTTATCGTCATGCTATAAATTTCATGTTGTAAGTAATTTAATTGACTTTGTTTCAAATTAATCAAAGTATTAATATCTGAGAAATAGGATCGATAATAAATGTAAAAGAAATCTTTTTGCCATTATAAAACGGCATCAAAACCCTTTTCATCTATTCTAGTAAATGGGTAAATGGCTTGAATAAAAGGGGTTCCAAGTATAATTGGAGGATTTAAACGATCTTTCACTAAAATAAAGAAATGAGGAATACAAACTTTTTGTTGGCATATATAAGCATTAGGCAACTTGTATTCTATTTGCATTCTATTACACAGACGGAGACTTAACATTATACGAAGTCTTATGATAATATCTAGTTGGAATTAATCCTTCTTGAATACAAGAAATATAATGACTCCTTAGTATCCCCATTAAAGGCAGTTTCATTTATAGAAAAGTTATTATCAATTAAAATAGTACATTTTACATACCATTTATGTGCGGTAACTATTTGCATCATTCGAAACATATCATTTTCTGGGTTTTAAAATAATTTGTCTTGAAGATTAGAAAAATCATTTTCTTCCTCGGGTATATAAATTCCTTTTCTTAATGTCAACGGAGTAACTTCGAGTTAGAATTTTCCTAGGGTTGCTGCATGATCTAAATCATTTATTTGTTTAAATTTAATTTCATTTTGAGTTTTCAACCTCGGTACAAATCATACTTAGAAGAATTATATTATGAACTTTTGATTGATTCTTTTGTAAAGTCTTTTTTGCATACGCAAAAGTATGCGGAGTTTCATTAAAAATGTCCCTTTTAGTTTGAGTTGGCTTATCTGCTGATTTTGAAGAACTAGAAGCCATGGTAATAATCTTTTCTCTCAAATTATTATCATTGACTCCTTTAATAGTTCTAAGTATTATCAGAATTAATCGGTTTAATTTCAAAATTTTGAAATTGTGATGTAATTTATAGAAATCCATATCACAAGTACAATTTAGGGTTCACAATTACGACCAGTATCATCGAATTATCAAAATCAAGTAATTGAGCAGAATCGTCGAATCATAAACATCGGAAGAATTGCTATCATATTCTTCTGCAGAAGTCTCATCTATAACCTTAGAGTTGATCCTTATACTTATCATCTAATTCTAACGCAGAGTTTTAACTTCTCCTTTTGCAGTGGAGCAATATGACCAAATTTACCACATCTATAACATTTGGTATTCTTCAAATCTCTTTTCGATCTATCTTTAACAAATCTTTTTCTTTAGATATCTTTCGTTCTTCGCTCTGCACAAATCCTTAAAGTCGATTTCTCTTGCCTTTCCTTTGGTAAGTTTTCTTTATCACTTCTTTTTCTTAGACGAAGGAATATCTTCCATTACTGTCCCGATTGCAAAATCTCCTAGCTGATTTCTTTCGGTTAGTCTACGCTTTTAAATTGGTGATTTAATCTTAATTCATTACATAGATTAATCCTTCACATTGTACATACACCAATAAGTGTACCATATGTATAAACATTATATGGAATGCGGTATTGTTTCCTCGAAGAGTTTTCCTTACTCTTTACGCAAACAAATAGGGTAGCCCAGATACATAAATTTTGCCTTCCAATGATCGAAATTACTTCGGGTAAATCCATAACCACTACTAAAGAAATGGCATCTTTATACCATGAAATTCTTACCTAGTGTCTGCGAGTCCATTTAACATAATGAATATTTTCATACACATTGATAAATCTACCTTAAAATGTTCTATAATGGTGAGTATCGTGAATAAACACTTGTCCAAGTCTGTTTCTTTGATAATTCTTTTCCAAAGATATCTCTTTCCACAGGTGAAGTGGTAGCCTTATAAATGGCTTCTCTATCGGTAGGGATAAAGTTTTCCCATAGCCTCTTGAGTATCAGATAAATCTGCGACAATCATTCTACATATTGCGAATTCGGTATTTCCATTACTTGTAGCTCGACAAATAGTAAGTACATCATCATTAAATGAATTAAAATGCTAATGCGCCTATCAGTCCGGACCATCTAGATTCCATTCATAAATGGCATTACCTTCATAACTAGTATTAGTCTGATTCCAATCTCTTTCTTCCACTAAAACATCTTGAGGAGTAGGTCGTGGATAATGGGTATTCATACGGGTTTATCAGCATACTTTCCCCATGCTTGACTTCCAATTTTTCTTAGCTTATTAAGTTCGGATGAAATTACTTCCTTATGATCTTCGGCAGAATCTAAGATATCATCGAAAATTGAAGCTAAATTCAAGGGCTTTAAGTCTAGTTCGGCTAATTTTTCATACATCATTTTTCCTAATTCCTCCCTGTGCTCTAAGCCGCCGAGTCTACCACTGCGGGTCTCTGGATGGATGGAGGTAGCCTCATACTAGATGAAAGGGCGAGTCGAGATTTAACTTGACCGAATGTATAACCATAAATTTTCTACCTTAGGAGTAACGATTTTTTTTTAACTAAAGCGAGATAATTCATCAATTTTTGAATCAAGAGAAATGTCTCTTTCTCCTAAGACTTTAACATATAAACTCAAATAATTATTTTGAGAAATTAATTTATTAATTTCTCTCGCAGTAATACTAACCTTGACTTCATTATCAATAAATTCTTTGAAATGCAATAAATGTTATACCAGTATTATTTGGTAAAGTAAATGATGCTTGTGGAGGGTAAATATCTTTTATCAAATTTTCACTTTCTTTATCTTTATAAGTTCGTTCAAGAATTTTAATGTACAAGTTATATATGTAGTTATGACGAGGAGCAAAATACATTACCTTATTATGTAATGCACATATTTCATAGAATTCTTGTGAAATACTCAGTTTATCATCATCAAGTATAATTTGCGAAAAACCAAGTTACATTGTTTCCATTTCATCCTTTGTAAAATTAGATTGAATATGCTTCGCTAATAGAGAGATCCTGTACTAAAATCAATTTTATACGGAATCATTTAAACAGTGTTTGGATCAAAATCCATCTCGGATTGTGAAGGAATATCCTTATCGAATAAGAGCCCCACATCATCTTTTACAATATTGTTAGAGTCGATTTTTATATTATTATTATTATTATTATTATTATTATTATTATTATTATTATTATTATTATTATTATTATTATTATTATTATTATTATTATTATTATTATTATTATTATTATTATTATTATTATTATTATTATTATTATTATTATTATTTATTATTATTATTATTATTATTATTATTATTATTATTATTATTATTATTATTATTATTATTATTATTATTATTATTATTATTATTATTATTATTATTATTATTATTATTATTATTATTATTATTATTATTATTATTATTATTATTATTATTATTATTATTATTATTATTATTATTATTATTATTATTATTATTATTATTATTATTATTATTATTATTATTATTATTATTATTATTATTATTAATTATTATTGTCAATTTTTATATTATTATTATTGTGTATTATTTATTATTATTATTATTATTATTATTATTATTATTATTATTATTATTATTATTATTATTATTATTATTATTATTATTATTATTATTATTATTATTATTATTATTATTATTATTATTATTATTATTATTATTATTATTATTATTATTATTATTATTATTATTATTATGTATTATTATTATTATTATTATTATTATTATTATTATTATTATTATTATTATTATTATTATTATTATTATTATTATTATTATTATTATTATTATTATTATTATTATTATTATTATTATTATTATTATTATTATTATTATTATTATTATTATTATTATTATTATTATTATTATTATTATTATTATTATTATTTATTATTATTATTATTATTATTATTATTATTATTATTATTATTATTATTATTATTATTATTATTATTATTATTATTATTATTATTATTATTGACAATTATTATTATTATTATTATTATTATTATTATTATTATTATTATTATTATTATTATTATTATTATTATTATTATTATTATTATTGGTATTATTATTATTATTATTATTATTATTATTATTATTATTATTATTATTATTATTATTATTATTATTATTATTATTATTATTATTATTATTATTATTATTATTATTATTATTATTATTATTATTATTATTATTATTATTATTATTATTATTATTATTATTATTATTATTATTATTATTATTATTATTATTATTATTATTATTATTATTATTATTATTATTATTGTTATTATTATTATTATTATTATTATTATTATTATTATTATTATTATTATTATTATTATTATTATTATTATTATTATTATTATTATTATTATTATTATTATTATTATTATTATTATTATTATTATTATTTATTATTATTATTATTATTATTATTATTATTATTATTATTATTATTATTATTATTATTATTATTATTATTATTATTATTATTATTATTATTATTATTATTATTATTATTATTATTATTATTATTATTATTATTATTATTATTATTATTATTATTTGTATTATTATTATTATTATTATTATTATTATTATTATTATTATTATTATTATTATTATTATTATTATTATTATTATTATTATTATTATTATTATTATTATTATTATTATTATTATTATTATTATTATTATTATTATTATTATTATTATTATTATTATTATTATTATTATTATTATTATTATTATTATTATTATTATTATTATTATTATTATTATTATTATTATTATTTAGATGATGATGAAGGAGTAAGCGCATTTATTATTTAGAAGGGGTATATTGATACTCGATATTTGGAGGTTATTTTAGTATTTTCACTTTTCATTTTGCTTCCTTGTTGTTGTTGTTGTTCTTGGTGGTGGTGGTGGTGTTGTTTATTCTTGTTGTTGTTGTTGTTCTTATTATTGTTCTTTGTTTTTTAGGTTGTTTCTGTTGTTGTTGTTGTTGTTGTCATTGTTGTCGTTGTTGTCATTGTTGTCATTGTTAGCCGTTGTTGTCATTGTTGTCGTTGTTGTCATTATTGTGTTCGTTGTTGTCGTTGTTTTCATTGTTGTTATTAGAAACCGTTATTATTATCGTTGTTGTTGTTATTGTTGTTGTGGTTATTGTTGTTCTTTGTTTTCGTTGTTGTCGTGGTTGTCATTGTTGTCGTTGTTGTCGTTGTTGTCATTATCGTTGTTGTCATTATTGTCATTGTTGTTGTCATTATTGTTTGTTGTCGTTGTTATTGTTGTTGTTGTTGTTGTTGTTGTTATAAGTAAGCATTCGTTGTTGTTGTTGTTGTTGTAAATCGTGCGTTGTTGTTGTTTTAAATCGTCATTGTCTTGTTGTTATTATTACTTGTCGTCGTCGTCATTGTTGTTATTGTTGTTGTTTTTGTGTCCCTCTAGTGATAAGGAGACTTGTCTTTATGGTGCATATCATCTATAATCTAACACTATCTTAGTGTTGTATTTTGATGAAATACATTACCTTTCTCACAAGCAAAAAAATCACATCTAAATATGCTTATATGTTTTCTAAAATTCTATGAATGTTACATTTGAGAAAATTAGCAGTGAATAAGTCAAGTATTTTGCGACGAGAAGGGCTCCGTCTACGTGGGGTGAGGGCGGGATTATTTGTGGCTTGTATGTCTCCTTTTTGTATTCTTCAACTATTACATGTTTATGTCTTTTGTTGACTTAAAGTTTTAAAAATGTAATTTTTCTTGTTATTAGATACTTCTTTTAGCGAGGAAAAAGTTAAGTTTACCCGGCTTTTTTATATTTTTTTCTTGTGACTCATGAAAATTGTTTAAACTTTCATTTAGATTCTCTTCTCTTGAGCTCTCTTTTATTTTTCCCCTCCTGAAAGTTCTCGGAAAGTTTTAATAAAATTTGAAAGTCCATCGGAGGCTTTATTCTTAATTGAGTTTTGATATGATTTGATTCGTGCGGAATTGCCAAATTATCGACACAAAATCTATTCATTGTAAGAACCGTATGCAAGAAGTGGAAGAGCATATGTTTACAGATGGATACCAACAACATAATGCAATATTTCATTTTAGATTGAAACTTGGGCGATGAAGAGGAAAAAAAATAGTAGCTAGGCGGGTGTTTTACGGTAGATAATAATAGAAATTTGCTAGTAATAATTTACGCGTTTATTAACCATATTTTGCCCATTACTTCGGCTTTTTAGAATAAATTGTGTGTGTTTGTATGTGTTTATGATATATTTATGAAAAAGAGCTAACACACATGACTAGATCTTTCGGGGCTTAAGTGATGAATTTGATCTTAAATGTGGCCAAAGTACAAAGAATAACAAAAACGGAGTTGTGAGATAAAATTTATAAGTTGGCATCGCACGGGCACACCTGTGCCATGCCACGCGTGGCATGCAGCGTGTAGTTTAGTGCTACCAACGGTGAGGCGGCGCTATGACGCGGCGCGCCCGTAGTTCCGAATGGCTAGAAAAGACAAATCTCAATTCTACTAGGAACGGAAAGTTTATAAAACCAAATTCATATCGAAGGAACAACGAAGAATTTATCTACTATTATATACCCTTTGTTTATGTCTTAGGTGTAAAATTAAAGTGAAGAGTCAACAATTAGTGATTACATATTCATAGAATTGCAGAATTCATATTTTGTGTAGTAATTTAATTGAGTTCTTGTTGAAATTCATCAAATTAACTTTGTGAAAAACTTTTAGCTTGGAGTTTTGTTGAACAAGTATTTATTAGTAAGTATTTAATTATGATTTCTTCTATATCTTTTTTATTTGTTTTTCTCATAAACATGAGAGGCTAAATCTCTTAGATTAGGGTTGTGAAAATCATGATGGATTAACGAATGTAGGCTTTAATAAAATAGTGATTCTTGGATGGTAGATTATTGGATTGTTATTTCTTTGTTTTAATTAAACTTTTAAGTTGCAAATATTGAAAGCATTAATGCTGTATCTTTTAACTTGCCTAGACCAAGAATGTTAAATCTAGAAAGAGAGTAGCAATGGCACTTTGAGATTAACAATTCTCATTTAACTAACGATCTCTAGCAGGGATAGTTAAGGTGAGAGACTTATTGAAAAGCTAGAATATGCACACTTTTGAGACCCCGAGAGGAGATGGGTGGAAAGTATCTATTGTCATCGGCACATATAACTTATGCACTTTGAGGCAGGGAGGAGATAGGGTGCGGTTCTTAAGTCGAGAAATATTAGATGAACTAAATATAAGTCTTACACAAATTCACGGGATAGATCTACGAAGTAAATGCCTACTAAGTTATGAAATCATGGGGAACACAGTCCTAGCTTAGCTTCATTAATTTGATACAACTTAGTTTATTTTAGAATTATTTTCTTCTGTCACACTAAATCCCATACGTAATATTAATTATATGTTAGTTTATTTTTATCATTATTATATTATTTCTACACATTCACGTGGGATCAGCTGACCTTTGTTGGGTTGCATATTGTGATGATCACTTTATACTTTGATTGCAAGGTGTAATTTGGGCTTGATCAAATGCGTACGCATTAAGCGTAGGATTTATGTATGCAAAAAGTGGTGGGGAAGATGATCACGATCAATATTCTGCCAAGGCGGGTTCACGAAAGGAGCCAACGAGGGCTCCCGAGATCTCTGAGTCTCTTCGCTGAAAAGGAAATAGCCGAGTGCATATGGGAGGCGTCAAAGGAATCCATGTTTGGATATTAACTTGGGAAGAAGAAGGAACGCAAGATGGCTAAAGGAGTGAAGAAAGTGGCTAGAAATGGGATTGGTTAATCTTGATTTTCAAGGAAAAGAAGATGCGTCCAAACAAGGCTACTTCTTCATTAAGAAGGCGTATTTGTAATAGTCTCTCATTTTCCTTACTTAGTATAAATAGGGGTTCTTTTAATTTTTGTAGTAGATTTTCATGATTTTGAGCAAAAGAATACTATGAGTGTAGTACAGCTTTGGATTGTTAATTATGTAGAGAAGGGTTGCGAAGTGGATCGTCTCCTTTGAGGTCTTTCAAGAAGCTAGGTGTTTCTTGATTTGTGAATTGGAGTGCTTGTGCCATCGAAAGGGTTTTTAATTTGTTACTTTTTTATGTCACAGTTAGTTATCTTCATTTAATTTTCTTGTATCATTGGTATACAGGAGGCTAGGGTTAGTGTTGTTCTTACGATACTAATCTTGAAATTTAAGTATTAAATTTAAAATTGAAATTCCTCAAAATTCATTAAAAATCCGAAATTATTTTTGTTTAATTATTTTTGACGTGGAATTCTTGTTTTCTAGTGTTTTTTGTGTCTAGATCTTGGGTTCTTCTTGAAATTTGAGTTTTGGATATCACTTTATCCTTAAAGACCTTGGAGTTTGAAGAGTTGAAGAAAATTGTATTTGGGTCTTGTTGATTGAGGTTGTTTTGTGGCTTAATTTTGATTGGGATTTTGTTCTCTACATTAAGGGAACATAATTCCTAGGGTACAGCGTGCTTTGGAGAAGTTTTTGGATAAGGATTTGTTCTTCGTATTTCTTGGTGTTCTTAAGAAGACCTTCGTATCTTCAAAGTGAAGAAGAAGACTAAAGTCGCATTTGATCCATCATCTCTTTAAAATTTGTGGCAAAATGTGTTAGTGGGTCCATCTGTGGATTTATTTTGAAGTTACAAAAAATTTAGACATAAAAAAATTAAAAATCCATGTGGATGCTACGTCGGTGCCACATCATTGACTAGTGCCATTCGGTGGTCGCGTCGAACTCAAAACCTGATGCGAAAACCCGTGGACTCTACCAAGCAGCAGCGAGCTTCCGGCACCCGAGGTCAGCACGCACGTGTCTCATAACGCATAACGCATAACTTCAAAGAGAGTTTGCATTGCGGGTTTTGGCTTTTGGGCCAAAATATTTCTAAGTGTTAGGACTTTTTTGGACCCCAAAGAATTTTTAAGTGTACAAACTTCATGGTTATTCTTTCAAACTTATTTTTCTTTTGATTTATCTTAATTAACATCTAATTACCATATTTAATTAGTTGTTTAATTATTTCTTCATATTTTTAATCACTTTAATTTTCAAAAACAATTTAACATCAGTACTTCACCTACTTTTATTACTTAATTTTCTTTTAGTCTGGTTTTTAGTGTTCTTCTTCTACCTTTTTTCTTTATTCCCATTGAACTTTCTTGATTCCATGTCATATTATCTTGAGCCTCTCTTCTTTGAGTCGACAAAGAATCTATTCTAGACCTTAAGTTGAGATTGGCCACTTGAAACTCAGCGACTTACACAAGCTACAATCCTTGGTTGTGGCAATTGTGAAAGCGTATAAGGTCTCACGCATTCCTTGGCTTGAGTGTGAATTCTTTTCGCTGCTTGATTTTTTTTTCTTTTGTGTCTTCCACAGTGCGATGGTCAATCGAAGAGAGGTGAATAAGGATGCCCGCTTGGGAAACCAACTTTGCATGATGTGGTGAACATAATAGGTACGTAGTATCTTCCTATATAGAAGGGAGTTTGGATAACATGGAAACTTGTTTGTTGGCCCTAGAAACACGGAATAGAGAATCTTTTCCTACTCCTTTATATAACCATGTCCAAACAAGTGAATTAAAGTCATGACTCCTCTGCGATTTCTACGGACTTTTCATAGAATATTACATACACGATTACTCCTACCGTCTTCTACCACCCATTTTACCTCTGTACTACCATATGTTCCCTCCGCCCACAACCGCTATGTTCCTCTACCACCCATGACATGTTCCTCCTTACCTTGCATATACCTTTTCCTCCTTTGAGTACATGCTTCCATTCGAAAGCGTCCTTCCCGTCATGATGTCAACCTTTGAATGGTAGATTTCATGAGAGTTCAAGAGGAGTTTGATGATATTTCCAATAATTACGCGTATAAGAGGCCCGCGCGCGAACTTTCAAGGTCCTTACCATGGAAGAGGAGGTTGATATGGTTCTATCTATCACATGGGTAGAAATTGAGGTGATTATCGAAGAGATGGCCACCATAGTCGGCGTTACCATGATGAGTTCTATGTTGAGGATCCTTATGGGATTCATGAGTTCGATAGAAATAATGGAGGTCGGGACATGAGTCTACGACTCTATAAGAGTGACTCTTCCTTGTGAGGTGAAAAGCAGCCCCGGAAATGTCTTTGCGGGTGGGTGATTACGATATGTGAGGATCTTCCGTATGCTTTGTGGAAGTTTACGACACTTTGGGCGTAAAATTGAGAAAATAGCATGGACTTAGGTATGTTTATGTGGATATAGGCACTTTACTTACGATTTGGGAAAAAGAGTGTTGAAGCAAAAATGTGCAAAAAAAAGGCCTAAAATCCCGGAAAATCGGCCAAGTACGAGTCTTAGTACGGCCGTGCGAGAGTCATGGTGAGAATCGGGAAATTTAGATTAAGAGGAAGGAAACATACGACTCTCGGTACGAGTCATTGCAGATGGTATGAGTAAATGTGAGTCGTGGGAGTTTTAGAGAAATTTGCATAAATGCGATCTCTTGTACGGATGGACTGCGGATAATAACGTACACATACGGCCGTACGGCAGGCGTGGTGAACTTAGTAATTCTTGAGAGCTTGGCGAACCGAGACCTGACAAACGGTACGAGTCGTAAGAGGAAGGTACGAGCATGCCATGACACTCGTGAAAAACTACGAAGAGATGTCTCGGTTCTGGGGCCAAACCACACGTGTGTTGTACGACTCGTAGGGCGTGGTATGGGTCATATGAGCCTACCCGACACTTAGACAAATGCTGCCGGCGACGAGGATGTACGAAGCGGTGCGACCGTACAATCCACCTTTACTAGTTGTAGGATCGATAATGACGTTAGGTCTTCGAATGAAAAATTCCTGTTAGCTTGAAAAGATTTTGATGTGTCTATATAAATAGCTTTTATATTTTATTTTAGTTAGAAAACATAGAAAGCAGTAGTAAACTGTAAGAAGAATATTATTTTGAATTTTTATCAAGTTTTGAAGCGATTGTTAGGATCGAACTCTTGATTTCATCCATTTGTTCTTTGATATTCGGGTAGTTTTCTTCCGATTGTTGCTATAAGTATTTAATTATGTATTTAATACATGAATTCAAATTATAATCTTACAAACATGAGAGAGTTAAAACCTCGACAACTGGGGTTACAGGAGCGAGCGGGTAAGAATAAAAAAATGAGGTTGAACCAAGAAATTGATTCGAAACCACTTCTAAACGCTTGTATTGTATTCTCTTCATCTTTAGCGTTTTATTAACGGTGTACAACATTAGGACTTGCAGAATTCTTTACTTTCTTGAACTAAAAGTAGGGTGGAAAAGAGAATTATAACAAAGTCTTGGTCTTTATGATCATTGTATTAACTTGAGTTGCGGTCGGGATAAATTAAATTTGGGCAATATTAATAACGGTTAGTTTGAAATCTTTCATGAGAAGCGGCTCGGTGATTGAGTATTGTCATCGAATAGGGAAGAATTAGTCGTTTGGATGAGCGCAGTTATTAGTTTTAGAAGTAAGCATTGAGATTGTTCACGTGTGTATACCCAAGTAGTTATGAGCCAGCGTTAGAACCTTACACTAGTTTTTGAAAATATTGATTAAAAAATCATAATTATAATCTTTGCTTTAATATTGTTTTTCTTGAAACCCCCGATTTGGAGATAACTTCTTGACAAGTTCAATTATTGAAATTAGTCACAGATTTTACCTATTCTTTGTGGGTTCGACTGACCCTCTTTGTTGGGTTCTTTATTGATAGTAATAAAGCCGTCTTTTGAAGTTGTGAGTTTGAGTGTTATAAAAAGTGACGCCATTGCTTAGGGAAATACGGCTAATATTGAATTAATTGCTTGTACTTGACTTTTGATTGTTATTTCCTAAATTATGTTTTCTTTTGTTTTGAATATCCACAGGTTGTCACGTGTGATTGCCGAAGTACTGATCAGTGAAACACGATCTGTTGGATCTCGAACTCGAAAGAACCTTTGCAGAAAGATAGAACCGAAGCGGGAGAGATGCAGTATTGCTAAAGAATCTACAGGCAAGTCGAGGCTAGCTAGGCAAGATGCACTTCAGGATGCGAAGAATGCTCGAGATGAGGTTGTCAGTATTTGTGGTCACCATGGAAGGGGCAATAGAGATCAAAGATATGTCCTACGACTCTTGATGAGGATGACTAGAAAATTGATGAAGTCGGATCAATTTTAGCTATTATGCCGCCACCGTTGCCTGCTTGGGAAAATTATACATCAATAGCACCATGATCCAATTATTCAACATGAAAGGGGTGTTTGAGTAGTGCATTCTGTTGATGATGCCAATTGTTGTCGCGCCCGTTTCCTCGCTGACGGGATTCAACACGTGGAAACTCTTAAAGGATTGTTAGAAAGGAAGAGTCGCCACTGACCAGATTTTGGTGCGTTAGGGAGCCGGCTTAGACTAGCCCAAATATATAACTTTGTTCAATTGGATCGTGCGAGAAGTAGGGTAAGGGCTCGGAATTCTTGAAAGGAAGGTGTTAGCGTGCTTTCGAGGTAAAACGGCGTAATTAAGGTTGAATGACGTTAATTATGTGTGGGAGAATTACTAGGTGAGCAAAAGGTCCATTAATTTATTTAAAAACTATTTAGCACATATGATTAGGCAAATGGAGATCTTATTAAAAATATAAATAAGTTAAAAATTAATTTACTAAAAATAAGCCAACACAAAGAACATTTGATCGAATAAATCTTTCAAGCGCGAATATTTCAAAGTTAACATGAAATCTAAGTGATAAAATAATTTAAACATGCGAGATATATTAAAATGAAAAAGATATTATTCTCAAATATTACATAAAACCTTAAATCAATTATTATATTACCATAAATTAAACATAAATTAATTAATTCATCAATTAATGCAAACTATGTGATAAAATAATAATTAAGCTATTTCACACATATAAAATTATTTTAAGGCAAATAAATATCTTAAAACAAATTAACTTAATACAAAATATAAGTGATAAAACAATTTGGTTCATGAACTATACTAATGACACTTAATAGTTAAATTTTAGATCAAAGAGAAGAAAGAAATTAAACAGTATCAAGATATAGCAACCACATTTAATTCATAATAACTAAAGAGTATATACCAAAATTGTAAATAGAATAAAGGAATTTAATAAATCAAAATTTGTAGTAGGGTTTACATGTGACGATTTTAAAAAGAAAATTTAAAAAGCTTAAAATGTTTGTTGCTTTTTAAAGATGAAAACATGATATTGTACATCATGATCTTCAACCTTAGCAACATATTTATTTAAAGTGTCTTAAGTTTAAAAATATTATAATATATTTAAGAAGATTTGAATAAAGATAAACACATAAATATTTACATATAAATACACATAATCCCCTTAAAAAATCTCGAGTTGATATTATTTGGGGATGAATTGGCTTAGTTTTAAAAATTCAAGAATTAGACCTCGTAATTCCTTTTTCCCATTAACTATATGTTAAGGACAGTGTATGATTTAAAGACACACTACCCAGTTCAAGTAGAGAGAAATAGATATGGGCAGTAGTTTTGGTAAAACTAAAGATGTGACAATAAGTATAAGCTTGGAGAAGAAGCTAAAATGAAACAAGTATCACATAATTTTCCACCTATTTTGGCAATCCCCTTTTCACTACTATTATTTAATTACATTATTACAAATTGATGAAAATAGTTAAATGAATAAATAAATAAAATACATAGAAAGATACATAAAATGAGAAGCATAATGACAAATTTAATTAGTTTTCATCTTTTCTTGTCCCAACGACTCTTCATCTTATCCCAAACTCTAAAAGAGTACTTGTTTTAAAGACTAAAAGCAGAAGACAGCCACATGTGTATATATCGCAATTGTGAATAAAACTTGAAAATTGATGTTTCAACATGCGGACATGAAGAGATTGGTTGGTATTAAATCTAGTAAGATATACACATTAAACAAGAATCATGTTATGTCTGGCAGACAATGATTAAATTAGTGAAATAAATAAAAAATCACATAGTTGAATGAACTAACCAGTTAAGAGCTATATGACTTTAATATTGAAGGTCAAAAATTTAGCGAGCTTTGCATGCAACAAGAATGTGAGAAGAAAGAGAGAGCGGTATATTTTTTTTATCCTCCCTGGCTAAAGAGTAAGACCCTCTTTTAATACTAAGAAAATGAAGTTATAAAAAATATGTCTGTTCTTCTAGAGAATAGAAGAGGAGATGCCTCCTTAAATAATTAAATCGGACAAGAGATTAGGGAAGGGAAAAAAAGAAGGAGGACCAATCAAAGAAATTTGTTTCCCTTAAATAACAGAAGGTAAATCAGAATCTATAAAAGCTAAACAGATTTTACCATACTAAATCAATTTAAGAAAAAAGAGAAAATCAGTTAAATGAGTTCCTTTTAATATAATCAATCAAACATAATTTTTATCAAAATAATACTCCATATTAACTATTAAGGAGAGAATGAGGAGGGGATATATGGAAAAGTCAAACAAAAGCGATCTTTTCCTTAATTAATCAAATCAACATCTTTAAATAACCTTTTACCATAAATGAAAATAACGAAAGGAAGGAAGAGAATCAGCCAATTAACGTGCTCCTTAAATTAAGACAAATTAAATGAAAAGAGAACAATCTTTTAGTTAATATTTTAAAAGTGAATACTAAATTATCGTAGTGGATGCAAGTTGTGGATATTAAATGTGCGACATCTTTTGATCATGGAGATGAATATTTTCTAATAAACATAGACCAATCAGAGAAGGAAATTAACTGACAGAAGAAATTGTCCTAAATAAATTAATTCTTGCCAAACCAATAAATGTTGAATTACCATATATTTTTTATCACTAGTATTATAAGAAAAATCAAACAAAATATTTTCTTACCGACTTATACAAGCGTAATCAAAATAATTCGTAGACAAATATATGGTGCAGCTATTCCCAAAATAATTTAAGGAAGAGAATCAATTATAAAAGAAACATATGTATAATTTGACAAGTATTCAGATCAAGTCTTTCCATGAATAAGCAAGTATCACTTGAGTATTTAAGGAAACTAAGGTAAAACTTCTTCCTTCGAATATATTAACTCTGTAACTTCGCTTAAGAATTTATAAAAGTCAAGTACCAAAATTTCAACAAGCATGATTTTGCTAATTGAAACTAAATAGTTAAATACTTCAACCAAACATGGTCAGCATAACTAAAACCATATTACATGCTGATAATGATGGGAAGATCTGCAATAAATTAAACACGCTTAAGAATAGGTCAAGAAACACATATCACTTCGTATATTTCTATACACAAGAAAAGAGGGCAGATCTAGAAAATTGTGACTTGCATATACTGGGGATCTGGGCAAATCCAAAGATTTAAACTCAGCAACATGCCACAACACCTAAAACAACAAGGCAATAAGCGACGAATTTGTACTAAAATGGGTAATCAAACTTGATAAGTGATATAAAAGAAACAACGGTGAAAAATATAAAAAGAAAAGGATTTTATCGGAAGGATAAACCATGGACAGATTCTTAAGAATCTATCTCAAACCTTTGCAATTCATATCTGAAACTCGTCGGGTCGTTTGTGGTGGTTTATGGTTGCGGTGGTGCTGGTAGTCTGAATTGGCGCGATAGTGGTCGGATTAGAGGGTTCCGACGGATCTGGGTGTTGTTCGGAAATGATGAGAGGAAGAGGGTTTCACGGTTGCTCCTGGTTTCGAACAGAAGGGATATGAGAGGAGCAACATCTGGTGGTTTCGATCGCCGGAGAAGAAGGAAGATGAGGGCAGTAGTTTTTTCGGTGGTTGGAGAGGAGAAGACGACGAAGGAAAGGAGATGGTTTTGGCTGGGAGATGACTGAGAGGGGAAAAAAGAGAGGCCCAGTGGTGAGGTGTTTTTCGGCCAGCAGTGGCCAGAATCAATGGTGAATGGCGAAGGAAGGGGGAGAAGATGGGTGGTTGGATCGTGAGAATGAGAGAGGGGAATGTTGGTGGAGTTTCGGCGGGAGCATTGTGGGTGAAACGGGAGAGGGAAAAAGGGAGTAGGGGCGGCGCTTGGGTGGTTTTGGGGGAAAAATAGTGGTGGCTGGCAGGAGGTGAGAGGGAAGAGAAAGAGAGGGAGGCAGCTGGTGTTAGAAGGAAATGGGAAATTAGGTTTTTTGTGGTTTTGGGAAGGGAGATAAGTAAGGAAATATGTTAGGGTTAAATTATTGCCCATTAGATTAGATTAGATGGATGGTTAGGATTGAACTTTAGGTTGCTGGGTCTGGTCATGGGCTATTAGGCGGGTTATGGATTGGGTTAATAGGTAGGAGTTAATGACTTGAATTGAATTGGGTCAGATTTGATAAAAGAGGCTTTAAAATTGACAAATTTGTAAGAAAGTGGCTAGAGAAAAATTGATTGTGCTATTAAATTAGTAAAATACTACACTTGTAAATAATTTAATAAAAATAGATAATATAATAGTTCAATTTATTATAAAATAATATAAATAAAACATATAAATAAATAGTTATTTTTTTTATTTTTTTTATTTTTTTTAGTTTTTTTATATTTTTTAAATAAACCTTATTTAATTAAAAAAACAAAAAAAACATGTAATTTAATTAAAATACAAAAATAAACACATAATTAAAAATATTTTTAATATTAAAAAGTTAAAAAATTGAATTGAAATTGAATTGATAATTGAGGTTTTTTTATTTATTTTATGATTTTCAAAATTTTAAGATTTGATATTTGGTAATTTGATAATTCAACTTTCAAGATTAATAATTTTGTTAAAAAGGTAATTTTTAAAATACACACATATATATAGATATGGAAGGCTAAGGCCGGGCATAGGGAGGTCAAAATCGGGTGTCGATACTGCTTTGATGAACTTTTGTTGGAATATGCAGGCGTAGGAGTTTCTCGGAGTTAGTAGGGATCTTTATAAGGCTAAGACTCTTCCCCTTCTCTGTCCCCCAGGGAGGCCGCACCACTGGTTATCGGAGTTGCCCGATGACTCCATTACCAAGCTGGAGAGCTCGAAACGAAGCTTTTACAGAGATTCTTTCCATCCCCTCGAGATCTTGAAGCTTAAGGATGAGATGCATAATTTGTTTCAGCCAAAAGCGAGGCAACTCCGTGAAACTTTGGTTGAGGTTGAAAAATTTGACCCAGTGAACCCTGAGAATTCTGATATAAGTTTTGTTTGGAAATTTTCTACGAATTCATTGAAGCAATGGTACAAAACGTGGGACCTGCAGTGGCGGGAGGAGCAGCGGTAAGGCCACGTACAAAGAGCAGGCTGCTACTATTCTAGATAGAGTAACCAACACGAACGGAGTTGGATTGGTGCATAAGTTGTTGAATGCGTATGTTGTTGGACGTTGCGGTCAGCGAAGAAAGGAAAGAAAAAGAATGTGACCGGGGTGGCTCGTACACACGTAGCGTCATTGGACTTTCTCACTTGTCGTATCATGGATGCTTGGGCGAGAAGGTCGATGCGGTGGGGACACGAGGACGAGCCGGGGCACGACCATTCGGATAATAGAGAGGAGGCAAACTTAGCTGGGCTGACAGTGCCAGGCGGGTTTTGAGGCAGCGCAGTGCGGGCAGATACTTGGCCATGAGTTGCAGAAACCAAGTTCATAACCAATTCTGAGGGGAACAATTACAATCATATTGGGTATAGATACAAAAGTCGAGGTCGTGAGCGAGGGTGGAGAAGAATGACGGTTACTTCAACGGCCCCGAAGCGAGGATTATCGTGCCTCTGTGCGCGTGGGAGGCGGACGGTAAGATTTAGAGAGCGTGATGACTAAAGATCTTAAAAAGAAAGGTGAGATCCTGAGATGATCGGTGAAAAGACATCAGTAGTGATATTTTGAGCATGGGTCGAGGAGAATGGAGTCACGTTCTCAAACCATCAAATAGATTGAGCAGTGTTTAGAAGCGGCGGTCGGCATCCATGAACCCTAGGAAAAGGGTACACTACTGGCAACATAGTCGAATCTAAAGAATGATGGGAAGCTGCATGGATGTGATGACTAAAGTGGGCCAGAGACCCGCGGTTGATCCCCATCTGCAGTTGTAGTTGAAAGGAAAAAAGAAGAGTGATTGGCAATGAAGATATTCTTTGAGGGCATAATAAGGATCTTTGCGTTAGTGAGGCTCGAATGTTGAAAATTAAACAGGAGAAAACGGAGCTGTGAGTGCAAGGGGCTAATCCTGACCACGCGTCGTTCCCTCGAGAATGAATAGAGAGGCGGAGAATTGTAAGTTTTAAGAAATTCTGTGTCAAATATAAATAGTTATGTAAACATATAATTGAATTGACATTGGAATAGATGTAGGATATGCGAGTTTATGAAGGACCTTGTCGTGAAGAAAGGTCAGTGGTATTTATGAACTGTGGATAATGTGCATCATTGTAGTGTTAGCCTCATGGTCCTTGCAGGAAGAGGGAAGATGTCGAGTGCCTTCATTATTTTATGCACAATTAGGGATGTTGAGTTGAGCATGCAGTGATTTGGGAAGCGAGCATCAATGCGATGCCGTGGTGTGTTTAATGGCCCGGGGATTAAGGCCCCCTTTTGGCCTTCTTGTGTAGCTACGATGGCCAAACGAAGCTGTGAAAAAGCTTTGTAGAGTCTGTTCGTGTGCTTGTTATAGTTGATAGATTCATATTCTGGCGGACTTTGTGATCCTTGATTGCGGAGTTGATTTTGAGTCGCATCATTTTGGAGTAGGCCATTCCTCGCCTTTGAAAGATCCTTAGTAGATGTGGTGGTTGGCTAGTTGAAGTTTGGAGCTTCGATAAAGAGGTCACCTTGATGTATGCACATCGATGAAAGCGACCAAAGGAGTACGAGGTTGTCTCCGGCCCGATAGAGGATGACTGGTTCCTTGATGAAGTACGGTAGTCGAGACTTATGTCACGCAACGATGTTAAATCGGCGTTTCTTTAGAGGAAATCCAAGTCGGTAGTTTGATGAATTTTGAGTAACTAAACCACGCACGTAGGTGCCACAGCATTAAATCAAAAGCGTAACTGGCAGGAGACAGTCCAAGTTGTTCGCTTATGCGTGTTGGTTGCGGGAAATAAAAGCAATTGGCGAAGCTGGCGAGCAGGCGAGTCTTGTAGTTCTTAATACAAGCTAGTAAGAGGATTGTAGAAGCAGTAATGAGTGGTAATTGAAGCGAGAGATGTATTTTAGTGCACGAGTTTAGGGTACGGTTGGTCACTACGACTCGTAGCTTCATTATATGGAGCCAAGTAGTGCTCCTTTGTGGTTATGAGCGCTTAGCATGGACCTTAATGTAACCTATGAGTCGTAGTACAAATCGTACCCCCATAGTACAATTAAGTAAGATACGTGAGTCATGCGTAAGTTTCTCAATCTCTACATTACGGGTCAGAAAAGGACGAAGTCGTAGGGCACTTCACATGACTCGTGGTATGAATCGTGACGGGTCAAGAATTTTAAAATCACCTAACTTGGCCCAAAATTTTCAAATTTACCCTATAACCTATTTAAGCTTCCAGAAAATCGTACCACCATCCGCAGCGCTCAAAACTGGATCACGACCCGAAACTCATGACTCCCTCGCATGCAGCGAAATCAAATATCAAATGAGCAAGTTCTTAATTGGTCTTCTTGAGAATATCAACTTCTGACCTAAGTTTCGGTGCCGGTGTAAGCGGCATTAGTAAATGTATTTGTTGAATTTGATAATTATCTAATTTCTAAATTAAAAAATAATAAAGGATTATCAATTTATGATAAAAAAATTAAAAATATTTTTAAAAAGAAAAAGAAAAGGACAATGAGGATGTGAATAAGTTGTGTGCGATTGGGGATTGAACTTGTAAAAATTGTGCATTGAACTGTTAAGATTGAGTTACATTTGTGTTAAAAAGAGGGAGGAATGGAGTAAGCGCAAAAATGTTAAATGCATTCTGGACTTGGGGAATTAAGTACTTGACAAGTTGAAATCTCCTCTGGCTGAATCAAAAATGAGTCGGTGACAAAGCATGAAACCTTCCTATGACTCATGGTTTTATACTACGACTCGTAGGATGACTCGTAGGCTGTCAGGGCCAAAATTGTAATAATCACGAATACCGAATCTTAGTACGGCTAAATGGTTTCTGCTTATGAGTCGTGCACGGCAGTCATCTTAGAAAATTTGAGTCAAGTCCGTAAGTGACAGTGCGATCCTTCCTTAACTCGTGGAATCAACTTACGGGTCATATGATGCGTCATGGAAAATACGAGAACATTTGTTTTAAAGGGGGCATCCTCATCGACTCGTTGTAACGATCGTACCTTCGCTGAGTACGAGTCATACCCAGGCACAACATTGACTTGAGATATTACGAATTAAGCCAAATGCGAATGCGTACCTCCAGTGGCACATGCTATTGACGTGATAAGCTCTGAAGGACTTTTTCTTGCTTCCTTTTACTCGAATTTGGAATTCTAACCATTTCTCCAGTAGATATGATGGCCTTGAAATGAAAAGCATCAGAGGCAAGCTGGCCGAAGGGCTGCTTGATGAGACCTTTGAATCCACGTCAGCGGTGACTCCTAGTGGTTTATTAGAGGAATGCGGAATTTCGATACATCGTGTGAGGCCAGGCCACTAGGGAGAAGGCTAAAGCCGGGGCGTGGCGATCAGCACCACGTCTGCTTTGGTGCTCCCAGTCTGAAAGAGCGGCAGAGGAAGAGCACAAGAGTTTGGGAGGCGCTACAATGAAGAAGAGGGAGTCAGGAGGCCCGTCAGGTCTGGCGGTAAGTCCATATCGGAGGAGGCACCCCGTGCCCAGCGAGGCGGTTCCTTTAGGGAAGCTGCGCCCATTTGGTGGAGACTACCAGGAGCGGAAATATGAGCAGGGCATTTCTCTCACTGCCCGAAAAAAACCTAGGAAGAGCATTCCGAAAGAGACGCGGATCCTCACGAATTCATTAAATGAGGTAGAGGAGATGGAAACGGAGATATTAGCCTATAAATTTATTTGGATGCCATTTAGGACCGGCAGATACACTTTAGAAATCATTCGGAGTTCTACGGTGTTAGCAACCATGGAGGCGAGAAAGTGAAAAGAGGGCGAATTGAAAGATCGGCCAAAGGCTAGAGAGCATCATGGTTAGAGGTGAAAGGTTGATATATACGAACCGCGCTATTGCTCGGGTATTATGGACCCAGTTCATACCACCACATCTTTACCAAATATGACTATTGAGTGGAGGCTTTGAAATAGATCGAAACTTGGTTTGACAGAGTGGAGAAGATTCAATGGTTGTCGGATTGATTGCGAGGACGAAGAAGGAGTAGAATAGGTCCTTGCTTGGCAGTACAAAGAAATCTTTAAACTTCATAGAAAAAGCTTCTTGGATGTTAGTCGCCATCGATTGGCCTTGAGTGTAAATGATAAAACCTCGGTGCGAGACAAAGCTTTGGTGGCACTACATCATGTCGAGGAAACACGTGATATCTCGAGGGTCATTGAAGAGGAGTGGGGGATCGGGCCTATGGTTGAGCCGCTACCATTCCATTCTAGTCACATTTTGAGATCATACACAGAGGCGGGCATCAGGTGCATCATGGTGAGAGAACATGATCGGGTGATGGATGGGATATTGGCCTAATGCAGGATGGGAATGAGCCGGTAAGTAGGGCACGATTTCCGCGGTCCCCTTTATCACGAACAGTTAGGGGAAAATAGGTGAATGTCACAGCTTCACGAGGTAGGGAGAGACATTTGCTACGGATCTTTAGTCGTTCGGTCTGACTCTAGCACCTCTGCCCACCTTGCCTATGAGAGCCTCGTCCATGCTCCAATCGAGGTACATCTTTTAGTGCCTCGGGAATTTCTCCAAGCACGATCGAGATTGACCATAGGCCAGAAGAAGTTGATGATGATGGAGAATGTCCCGAGCCTTGGGTAAAGGCGAGATTAAGACGATTGTGCATGCCACGCCAGATTAAATGGTTTCGAGTAGATTAAACATGTGTATGGCGGAGCAAGGCGGCACGGGCATCCTCAGTGAGGAGTTAGGGGCTCTTTGGGCCCGAGTGTCCCAAGAGATTGTCATCACGGCGGTAAACCAGATAGCGGCTCCTGCTGCAACACCGATGATGGTATTGACGAGGCTTGATCGGCGGTTGTGGGAGCCCCGGAAGAGGAGTTGACAAGGAGAAAGGGAAGAAGAGGGTCTCTTAGGATATTGGAGATGAGACCCCGAAGAAGAAGAGAAGAAGCGGAAAACGCAAAGCGAAAGCGTATTGGAAATCGGTAGACTCACGATGTGCATCAATTGAAAATGCTTGAGAAGGCTGAAAGGCGGGTGGCTCCGTGGTCCAGCAGGGCTTAGTGGCGAGGGACCGCCGGGCGAGCCACGTTCGGCCCCACGATGATTAGAGGTCGTAGAGATGAGCGGGTGAATGCGAGGTAGTTCTCCACACATGGGTACACCGGTGAGTGCGCCGCCCACTTGCTTCGGCACCACACGATTATGAGTGCCTGCTCGCAGATGAGAGTGCTTAGTGCGCCACGGGTATGTTCCATTCCCCCATTGCTTTACATTACATGCTTTGGGGATGAAGCATGCTTTTAAAAAAGGGGAGGGTATGTACTTTTTTGGAATTTTGATTCGTCCAGAAGGTTTGTCTTGTCGTGTTTCTTTTTCCTCGGGCATGCTATCTAGTAGAACCAACATGTTTAGGATTTTATTTTTGTGATTTTTTTAATTAGAAAGTAGCTTAGGATTACTCAGGTAATAAATTGCCTAGTTTTGGATTTGTAAAAATTGACCACTGTTGAAATTTTTGATGATTAGCCTATGTACTTGTGATTGCAAGCATGATTTACGTGGATCTTTTTATGTCATTTAGTATGTGCTTTCAGTGTTTTGTTAACCATGAATAAATCGGACGAGTAAGTGAATGCGGAGCATGTACCCGTGAGTGAGTGTAGTCGATACTTGGTTGATGCGTGAAGGATCTAGAACTTCATCGGTTGGTTGTCGCGACGAGTACACCGGATCGTAGACGACAAGAGTCTAGAGACCCCAAGTCGGCCCATGGCGTGAGCATAAAACTAATTCTTCATATACATTGAAAACTAGCCAGCCAATATAAATTGGCGAAAATCATATCATGAATTTGTAGGGAGCGACAATAGAAATACAATCATCAGCGACAAAATCGCACATAAGCGAGAAATCCTGCAATCATAATAGACGGGTTGAAGGACGAGCCCGACTAACCTGAACATTTTGAAAACATAAGATAAACAAGTTCTAAACATGAAGCCTAGGATCGCGAGGACTCGCCTTTGGAGATTTATGTGGCCCGGGCTGAGCAGGGGCGATCTTTGAGCTGCGTGCGGATCCACAGAAAATATATGGGTGAGTACTCGAAAAGTCTCTTTGGGTATGTAAGGTATGCGAAAACGATGTTTAAAAATATAAAAGTTATAGGGTAGGGACGTAGTATTCATCAAAGCTGATAAACCAATGTATACCATAGGCTCAAATATTTCCAAAGCTATTCATAAACCCCGTAGAAGTCATAACATGCGGGAAAAACATTTCATAAATCATAACTGATCCAAAAAGAGAACATAACCATGCATAATTCAAAACCATGAGGAGCGATAGGAGATTTCTCTTGAAGCGTACTTCACGTGAGCCTGCATGAAGTCAGAGCTTGTGCCCCCAGTCGGGAGCGTTCATATCTTGTCGAACATGAACCGTAGAAAGTATTATCACTCTTAGAGAAGGCCCGAAGTAGGGCTGCCAAGGAGACCGATCCGCGAGTCCCCAGGCCTTAATCTACCGATGGCACGTGGTTTGGTCGGGGGAGTAATGGGCAGAACCTACTCGATATTAAATCTTCTCCCTAAAACATACAACGTGCTCTCATAATATTCATAACATGACATGCGTCTGGCTAGTTAAAACATAGAATGTGAAACTATATGAGAATTCATATTACTAGCCGCCTGTGGAATTGGGGCCCAGTGAGTCGGCTAAATCGTAATATAATTCATAAGTGACATGTGGGCATTTCCCATAGTTTCAAACATACTTGACATGTTTAAAATCTTAAGAAAACAATCATGCTAACATGGGAAATTACATGCTTAAAAATGTAAGATAAACTTGTTCGTGTTTCGGAATCATCTTGACCATGAAATTCACTAAAAAATTTCCCTTGATTGGGAATCCATACTTTTAAATTTAAATCATTAAATATAAAATATACAGAGTAATATCGGCCCAAAATACTTCCAAAATCCAAACAATTTAAACATACCACACTTTCGTATAGAATTTGGAAATCATGCGGTGGGTTAAGACCCTTTGAGGATTTAGTAGCAATAAGTAGGAAATGGGAAGAAATGGGCATGGGTATGGTCTAATCTACCCTTTCAAAACCCAGCATGCACCGTAAATTTACCGTGATTTCCTACTCCCGCTTGAAGAACCACAGAAGTGAAAACTTGAAGAACTTGAAGAAAATAGCTTGAAACCCTTCCTACTCCAACTTCTCGAGCACTTGAAAATAGCCAGGCCGTTGGGGAGTTTTCATCCCTTAAAGACTACATTTTGACCTCAAACAGGCATGGTTTAGGAGCTCAGCGTGAAAAGTCAAATTGCCCTTCTTGGTACTACGGCGATTTATGGCCCGACCCACGAGTCGTTCCGCAGTCATTGCCATAGTCATGACTCGTGGTCACTTCACTTCCCTTTTCCCAACTTTCGAATTTGGCCACAACTAGTAACCCGGCTTCATTGCCACCCGTCTACGGATCGTCTTTGTCCGTGGTACCGTCCACCCTGAGCACCACAACTTAACCTGACTCCTGCATGCTTGCTTCGTTAGCCCGTCCTACAGGTCATACTAGCGAAGAGTAGCGGCTTCGCTCGGCATCAGAGATATTCACCCACGACTCTAACCACGAGTCATACCGTACGCACGGTTCGTAAGGACTGCAGTGACCTGACCTCCGGGCTCCAGGTCTCCTCACGACTCGTGTCACGAGTCGTAGGTCACCTTGACTCGTACCTCGGTGTCTTGAGTGAAAATTCCGGGTTTTCTACGGTTTTTGACATAGACTCCTACTTGGCAAAATACTTAGGAGTGTTACATTGGTCTTTACATAGGTTTTAGGATGGTTGGTTAGAAAAAAAGAATGTAGGCGTTTTGTTTAACCATTTTAGGATTAAATGGCCTACCAAAATATTATTCCGCGATCACGATTTTGAGCCTTAAATAAATTATTTTTCTTTGAATAACCAGTGCACTTAGTACCACGTTTTATAATGAACTGTTTGGTCACACAGTCCCCTCCTTGGACATTGTGAACCTCGACATAGGCAAAATGCCTAAGATGAGGGAGATAAACAGAAGTGTATAAATAATGGGAAGGTGAAAAAGGAAAAGAAAAGGTGAAAAATAAGAAAATACAAAAATGAGAATGATGCGCTAAAGTTTGAAGAAACACACCACACTCGTACAAGTGCATAAAGGGTGAAAGTGGGAGGGAAAAAATGAAAGTAAAAAGGGTGAAAAAGTGAAAAAATGGAGTCACGTGGCCGTAGTGCCCAGGAGGGTTTGATCACTCAAGATTTCATATACACCATGCCCTGGCAGAAATCCTAAATTACAAGCGAAGCGAGTCTATAGTGATCCACAGCATTTGACCATCATGAGCCAGAAGTAGAAAATAAGGGCAAGCCATGGTATGCGATATGCGATATTTGGAACTTCTTTGTGAAGTGAGAGTTTTACTTGTTCGATCCAATGTTTCATATTTTACTATATTTTGTAGTGAGGGCGTTATTTCTTTGTGTGAGAATGCAGTGATTTGTGTCTAATTACACTAAGTTTTGTGTGAAAAGTATTGGTGATGACTTAATTATCTGTTAATAAATTTATATGACCTTATTTTGATCCTATTTATCATATTATGTGGTTATGATGTCCGTGTGCTAATTTGGTTCTAGCAAAGTCAGAAAGCTTGTTTGAGTTTATGTGCAAGTTTTGGTTGATGTTGGTTGTAGTATCTGAGTTTATTTCTAGTTAAGTGTCATGTTCAGTTTTTGTTTTCTTTGCCTGAGGACATGTAAAAGTCTTAAGTTGAGGGTTTGATGTGTTGTGAGTTTATTTGACACCGTGCTTAAAACTAGAGAAAATAACATGGACTTAGGTATGTTTAAATAGATATAAGGCACTTTTACTTTTGATTTCCAAGGAAAATGAGTGTTGAAGCAAAAATGTGCAAAGAGCTAAAAATGCGAGAAAATCGGCCAAGTACAGAGTCTCGATGCAGTCGTGCCTTGATTGTATGGCGCCCGTGCGAGAATATGAGTAGTAGAAAAGGATGGATTAAGAGAAAGAGGAAACATCGACTGGTATGAGTAGTACGAATGGTATGGTAAGTAGCTGGGTAAAATGAAATTATTGAGAGGAAATTTTCCTGAAAATAGTCTCTTTAGTATGTGGATAAGACTCACGATCTAGAATGCACATAAGACACTACCATGAGTTGTGGTGAACTTCAAGTAATTCTTCAGACTTGGAAGAACTTCAAACCACTGACAAATAGTACAATTCATAGGAGGAAGGTACAAAGGGTACCCGCAGCACTCGTTAAAAACTTCATAAGATGTCCTCGGTCTAGAGACAAGCGTGGATGCATTGTACGACTCGTGGGAGTGCGTGGTATGGTTCGTACCTTTACCCAACACTTGAAGACAAATATAGAAGCATCAAGGATGTGCGGCAGTAGAGCTGGTACAATCTGCTTCTGAGTCGTAGGATAATTCAAATGACTGATCAGTATGAGATATGAAAAATCCACAAAGGTTAGCTTAGAAAAAGTTTCTAATATACGTATAAATAGCTTTTTATATATTATTTTATTCATAAGAACATAGAAAGCAAGTAATAGGCGTGTGAAGAATATTATTTGTAATTTTTACCAAGTTTGAAGAAGCGATTCTTAGGATGAAACTCTTGATTTCATCCATTATTCTTGAGATTTGTTGTTTGATATTAGGATCTAGTTTTCTTCAATTATTCTTGTAAGTACTTAGTATGTATTTGTCATGAATTCAAATTATAATCTTACAAAAACGTGAGAAATTTCAAAACCTCCATGGCCAGGGTTGTGGGAACCATAGTGGAATAGCGAAATAGGGCTACACAAAAGTGATTCAAAACGATGCTAGCCTTGTATTGTATTCTCTTCATCTTTAAGCGTTTCTTAATGGTGTACAACATTAGGACTTTTTCAATTCTTTACTTTCTTAAAACTAAAGAAGTAGAGATTTAGGAAAAGAGAAATTTGACAAAGAGCCTTGGTCTTTATGAATGTTGTAGTGCTTGAGTTGTGATACGCGGGATAGTTAAATTTGAAACATATTGATAACGGTTAGTTTGAAATCGCTCATGAGACCTCGCGGTGATTGGGTATAGTCATTCAATAGGGGCGAATCAGCCATTTGGATGAGCCTTTAGTTATCGATTATAAGTAAGCATTGGGATTGTTCATGTGTGTATCCCGAAGTAATTTATGAATCCATGGGGAACACTTACCCCTAGTTGTTTGCAATATTGATTTAAATTAAAATTATAATCTTTGCTTTAATATTATTTTCTTGAAACCCACAATTTGGAGATAACTGCTTCAACAAGTTCAGTGCAGGCATTAACTTAAGATCTTACCCTATTCCTGTGGGTTCGACTGACCTCTTTGTGGGTTCTTTATTGACAACTTCCGCTTCATAATTTGTTACAAAGTATGAGCTTGAGTCATATCATCTTCTTGAAAAATGAGATATTCAATGTACGAAGGTTTCTTATGTCATTGCTCGATTTGAGGCTTTGCTTCCCACGTATGGGAAATTAAAGTGAAGGCACGTAGGATGCATGGTTTATCGCCCACCCGTCTTGGGAAAGAGTTAAAAGACTATTTTGAGTAGAAGTATGTGTTTTCGATAGGTACTTCAAGCAACTAAAGAAGATCTGCACTTTAAGAAAAGGCACCCCGAAAGTTTGAGAGCGATGCCCTTGATGAGCTCCAGACTGCGAACATGTGGATTGATTTTTATGAAGATCTTTTGAATGTTATGACTCGGTTTAGAGTCGAGTTGAGCTCAGAATTGCTTCCCGCATGAGACTCCACCCATTATCATGTTGATGAAAACCATAGGCGTATTGAGATAGAGATGGGCCTCGAGGAGAAGCTTGACAAATCGAGGGTTTTAAAGGTACTTGGAACTACGACAAAGTTGGAAGAACCTTTGCTTCAATTGACAAAAGGACAAGAGTGCCATGCAGAGATCTCGAAGCACTTGTCCAGAGCAATCAAGTGGGCGGCGTTACTCCATTCTTCGCAGAAAGGAGGCAACAACTTTTCGCCCTCTTCCCAAATGTCCGGAATGTCGAGCTTTGGCCATAAGATGAGTGAAGTTTTCCCCGATGAAGGGCATTTATTATGTTGGTAGGTGATTTTTATTATTATGATGATGTTGAATGTTGTTGAGGGGGTTGACATTGATAACCCCAGTGGGAGGTGATATTGTATTTTAGGAGTGTGGGGGATGGTGATAATGTTGGTGTTCCTTGTAGACTATCCAAGCGAGGCCTTGGTAGTGTTGATATGCCTCGAAGGGAGCTTCTTGTTCCCGAATATGTAGTGCGTCATGCCATGATAAGTAGGGTATGGATGATCCTAGTCAAGGGAAAATCTATTCCATGATAAGTAAAAGGCAATGGATGACCCTAGTCAAAAGGAAATCTATCCATGATAAGTAAAGGCTATGGATGACCCTAGTCAAAGGGAAAATCTATTCCATTTCTAAATGCCTCATTAAAGGGAACTTGTGCTCCTTGGTTATTGATGGTGGTAGTGTGTTTGTGCCCCCAGGCGCACGCGGGCGTACACGATGTCTGAAGTAATACGGTGGCTGCGCAGAGTCGGATGTCGAACCCACGGGGCCTGGGCTGGCCGGCCAAATATTCAGGATTAGGTGTTATATTCAATTTTACAAGTGTTGATTTAAGAGATTTTGGATATTGTATTAATCTAGGGGTGATCACGAAATAATCGGAAAGCAGTAATAGAAGCATACATGAGTTAAGATCGACAATCATGTGATACTTTCTAATTCACGATGGTTTGAGTATTAAAACTTTAGTTGTTGTTCAAAAGAAGTTAAAGTGTGGTTTTCATGGTCTTTCAAGCCTCTGAACAGGACAACAGAGCTAGTCTCAGCTGACATACATCGTTGAGCGGGGATGTGACGTCTGGTCCGTGAGCAATTTAATATTATGGATGTAGTTCTGAGGTTTATGCCTTGAATATGGACTTTCGTACCTCTAATAATTTAACGACTTAGCTTCAGCTACTTACGGCGGTTATGTGACAATTCTAAGTCTATGTCTAGCCTATAAATCTATTTTATTAACAGCCAGCATAAGTGGGGTATATTTACATCTTTGCTTAGCGAATCTTATCGTAAAGACGAGAACTTACTCCCTACATTCTTAGTTCTAACCTAGGGTTACTCTTTTGAATTTTACCTAAGCTTAACAAGTTTTGCTTTCATGGTGATCAAGCATAAAAATAAAGATAATTAAGAATGAGATAAAGCAACCTTAAAAATAAACAAAATATGAAAATGGCATTTCATTCATATGCATGTGGTCTCAAATCCTAGAATGGGCTTTTAGCCACTTATGTTTGTATAATTACTCAAAAATATAATTAAAGTAATGTACTAACAAGAATGATTAAAAGAGAATGACAAATTTTGAACCACCAGGTGAAGTTCTTCGCTTCTCCTTTTCTTTCTTCTTTCCCTTTTTCCCAAGCATTTCAGTCGATCATTAATTTTAGAAGCTAAGGGTTCTATTTATATTAAGTGGGAAACGCCATTTTCTGCCATGGACCATCCGTGCCATTACTGCCTATAGCACGTGACGGCTTTCAGTGACACGGAGGCATGTAGGTGCCTTTGGAAAGTTGGCTTCTGGTCTTGCGCCGGCTACTAGTGCGCGTCGCCCAGGCATGGCACATCTTGATGGTCGCGCCTTGTACTGCGTGGCATCTTTACCATTACCTGAGGCCACTAGATTTACATCTTAGCACGCGCAACAAGGGTGTGGCATGGCGGCCAGGTGCGGCACACGCTAGCTGACATGGCACGGTGCACAGCGCGGCAAAACCTTGCTGTGCTAGCCTCGTGCGGCTCTTTTTCACGCAATTTGTTTGATCTTCCTCCTTAGGATTTAATGATCATATTTAGTCACTTACATGCATTTTACTACAAAACAAATACTAATCATGTTGGTTAGTTCATGCACAAAACTATTCAAAATCACATGAGAATGTAATTAATTAAAAAATTGACAAACATGACTAAACTAAGTTATAAAATAGCACTTGGGCACGTAATTATCCAGATCACTACCGCATTTAAAGCCTTGTTAGGTCATAGACAACTACGTATCTCATGCACATGAAGGATTCACACATAACTAATTGAAGCAAAGATATTCAAGCTACGGCTACCCAGGTTGTTTTAGATAGCAAATTTGAAATAGAGCATGCGATATCTACTTCATTAGTGTTACACCCCATAAGATTTACAGCATCTAGATGGCCTATTAGCACGTTAGTTAGCATATTTGGAAGTCACGCGTCTTTGAAAAAGGCCGGGAAAGAGTCGGACGAAAATCTGTCGAACCATCGTGAAGGAGCCGGGCGGGGCCTCAGGGATGGCGCCGTATCGCGGGCGGGGCACCGCGTTGGCTCCGTGACACGGTGGGCTATCAGGGCTAGTATATAAAGCTCACTTTGGTTTATTGTGATATAAACTTAAGATAATTTCGAGCGTAGGAGAGGAAAGAGAGCCGAAGAGGAGATTTAAATAATCGTTTGGTCTGGCCCTTGACGTAGTCTAGCTCAAATTAACCTCGAGTGCAGAGGTATTTAGCGATGGGAGCATTCTGCAGTTTTGTTTCACGAAATACGTGAAGCCGAATCGTCATTTCACAAATTTAGGTAAGTAAATTCTTTCAAAGCCAAGTGTACCATGTGCTCACAGCGGTAAGTGAATACTTCTCATACGGACTTCGAAAAATAGCAAGTTTTCAACGAGTCTTTCGATAAGCCTAAGTTTGAGAACATAATTGTATCAGTGACATAAATCCCTTAGGAATAACGTTGTATTGAGTGCTAATTGACGTGTATATGAATGCGGTTAGGAGAAATAGTTTGGAGTGCGTGGGAGGCCTCGTCAGGCGTAGTGGGACCAGCTCGAGTTAGGTATGTGAGTTGTTCTTCGGCAAGTTAGTAAGTGCAGCTTTGTGAATCATAGTAAACTCAGTAATTGAGTCTCGGAGTTGAATGTTGAGAGTATTGAGTAAATCTAGTAGATTACGGTTTTTGCGTTGCAGTATCGTATTCGATCAGAAAGTTAGTTAAGCATGCGCCCAGGCGAGTGTATTCGGTCTCGATATAGCCTATTGTATGACTAGCAAGCATGTTGTAGAATAAAAAGAAAGAGATTTTTAAGAATAAAAGTTAGTAAAAAGTAAAATCGAGTAGACGAGACGGCATGTAGGCTGCAGACTAGCCATTCGAGGCCGGTTACATGGCTACGAGACTAGCGATCGAATAGACGAATGGCCCAGCTCACAGTTAGCCATTCAATTGAGCGGTATCAGGCTACGAATTGTGACGATTGAAAAGATTTGAAATTAGTATGTCATTCAAAAAATGGATTATCGAGAAAAGAGATCGAATAAGAAATCAAATTTCGAGATAGCCTTTTCGATTATACATCTTCTTATTTATATGTGCTATTTGTTTGTTGAGACTTGATGTGGCGTGAGGCCCTTATTGGCTGATGCGCCCAGGTTGGTAATCGTGTCGCCCGCGAAGCGGGTAGGTTTATGTCACTCAGGGTGGCATGCCTTCCCGGCTTGGGCGAAGATGGGATGAAGCTTTCCCAGCCCAACGCTTGATGACTGCATTTGTCTCCCTGTTGACTTGTTCCGGGGAAGGCCGAGTGCGGCCTACATTTCGAGATAGCCTGTTGAGTTCATAGAACCGGACCTATACATTGCGGACGCATGCGGGGAGTCCTCGGACTCAAACCGCGGTTATTTATATTATCGGAGGCTATGGCCGGCGGAGACCCGGGCGGTAGAGGAGCTCCGGGTGAAGCGGATGAGTGGAGTGACTTATTTTTGGCGGGTTTTGACTTGGGTAGGGGTATATATGGGTGTTTGCTTGCTTGGTGCCATCCAGAAACATGGGGGTTGGTATTGGCTCTTTACTTCTTTACTTGTATGTCTTATTATGTGTTATATACTAGCTACTAGGCAGTGTCACGTTTACGGGTACGCCTCGCCTTATCGATGCAAAACATGATTAAGTTCTTACCGGTTTCTTAGTCGGTTATCTCCTTACATACAGATTTGCTAGATATACTATCTATATTGATTGTTTTGATCATATTATTTGATTTACTTTGCATACTTCGGCAGCCAGTGCGCGCCCGATGGTATTGTATTACTGCAGTACCCGCCAAACGAGGAGCGATCCTGCATTGGTTCGGCCAGTTTATTGAGTTATCGACTCTGTCATCAGTACGATTTCCGGAGGTGTGCTTCTTTTCCTTTTGATGTACGGTATGGGTAGGTCGGGGCCTGTCCCAATCATTTTATTGTTACTCGTAGAGGCTTGCGGTGTATATACTATCTCCACCCCGTAGTCGATTAGGCGCGGTCGTGTGGCCGTGCGGTTGTATGAATTGTTTAGTATCCTTGTTTTTATGTTGGCGTGTGGGGCCATGGATTTTGGCCATTAGTGGTGACCTTGTCGATTCGTAGCTTTTGATATTCTTTGTTAAGTTTCGAGATGACCAGACGGCATGAGTGAAACGCATGGGCGCATGTGGGTTACGATTATGAGTATGTTTACGTTGTTGTTATTACGAGCCTGCAGTGGTATAGGCAGGATGGCGGAGGCTTGTGTTCACAGTAGTTATATAGCCCTTTGTTTCCCGGGGAACCTAAGATAGAGGCTAGCCGAGGCACGAGATGGCTTTCGTCCCTCGGTTAGTAGTCCGAGGTCCTTAGGGCACTAAGTGCGGTCATGCCCCCGAGGCGGGCGTGACGGTGGGAGCCAGCCTTATTGGCTAAGTTAAAACTTTCTAGCCTCGAGAATCGACTCTTAAACTCGGAAAATTCATGCAAATCCAACCAGACATCAGAGCCTTGAATTTATCCTTTATCAAACATGTGTCCTCGCACAAGAGAGATACCCGTCTTTCAGCTGCGTGTTTTCCGCGTTATAACGTATGGATATATGAATAAAGAAATAGGCTCACTTTGCAAATAATTCGTAATATGTAGACCCATAGGCTTGCCTTTAGTGTTTTACTTCACTAATTCAGGAATGTTTGAACATACGATCAAATAAGACTTAGTGGGTTGTAATGTAATCCCCAGGGATGGGTAAGTACTATTAGGCGATAATCTTTTGACTATCTTCCACTGGCGCTTTTAATACATTTACTAACTTTCATTACGGTTGTTTATCTCTTACTTCACCTTTTATTCTTTTCAACTCCCCCATTTTCATCTTTGTTCCCCATTTCATTAGACACACTTAGGCTATTAGTAAGGAGTACTTAAGCAATTTTTTTGTGTTTCACCTTTTCTTATTTTACTCCTACCCAAACACTTATACATTTTAAACAGTACACCTCTAGTCTTTCAGCCGCCTCCCACAACTCTTATTTTCCTTCCTTTTTCCAACTTCTCACTCCTTAACTTCTTTTGCATTTTCACTTAAGAGCTTAGGAGTTTTGGATCAAATTGAGGCTATTGAAAAAGAATTAAGGTATATTGTGTGTTACACACCCCATAAATTCTTGACATTTAGATGGCTTATTCGCATGTTGGTTAAGAGTTTTAGAATATCACACATGCTAGAAAAGGCAGGGGAAGCCAGGACAGCGCCACGTTCGAACCGCCATGAGAAGAGGCACAGGCGGGCCCCCTCGCGATGGCAGCCTGTCACGGAGGGCTGGCGCCACGATAGCCAGCGTGCCATGGAAGTGAGTTGACGAAGTATATAAAGCCCCTTTACTTTGTTTTTTATGATAATTATCGAGATAATTTCAGAGTAACCCAGAAAACAGGAGCACGAGGTTACATTGAGATTTCCTTGGTTACGCTATTAAACGTCGTACAAACTCAAATTAATCTTGGTGAGTAAAGTATTAAGATACGGGGAGCATTACCACGGGGTTAGTTTCGTGAAATTTGACCGACAAATCGTCGCCCTACCCCTATCCCTAAAGTGAGTATTTCTCCCTTGGACTTAAATAGTGAGTTTTCGGTTGTTTTCGATAAGTGAAGTTTGAAATTTATATATATATTAAAGTAGCATTTTCTTTTGGAACATTGATGAATTTAGTTACAATTGGAAATGAATATGAATACGAGTTGGAAGAAATAGGCTGAATATTGTAGGGATTACGCAGGTTAATGCATAGGGCGAGCAAGCTGAGGTATGTGAAGCTAGTTTCTTTCGGCAAGTTAGTAATTCCTGATGAAACGAGCCGGTATAAATTCTAGTAGAAATTTTGAGAAAAGTACGGCGTCTTGATGTATTTAGTAAGTACGTCGGATATTGCTCGTGTTTACTTAGAAACTTGGTAAACGATATAAGTTCTAGTAAAGTATTTGAAATAGAATGGTAGCTTAACAATTTTAGAAAGCATGTTAGAAATAGTAAATCATGTTTACCATGAAACTTAGTTATCTGACATGATTCTCAATGAAATATTATATCTTGTTTGATGTCGGATTGACACAGGTATGACCCAGTATATATACCATTATCGGTTGTATGTATTGTATATATATACATTACTATCATTAGTTTCGGCATGTGTCGTATGCGATTAGTATTATCGATTGAGACTTGGCTTGTATTGTTTGGGTTGGATTGCCGCATCCATAGCCACCCGGGGGTTAATAGCTTTATTGACACTTTGTCCATTGGGGAGAGGATACATCGCTCTACTGAGTGGCATGCTGTCCCCAGGGACCCCGAAGATGGGATGCGGTTCCCGTATTTTTCCTTGGTCGGCTTTATACACCCCGGAATCGGCGAATGCGCACAGGAGTGTTGATTCGAGTCTAGGACTCGGAGAAGTACCGATTATAGTCGGGGGCTGTGGGCAGTGCATACCCAAGCGACTGGAAGGATGCTTATAGTTACTATGGGGGATGGGATGACCGCGGTAGGGGTATAGATTGCGTGTTGGTTGTACGCTTAGAAACATGGGGGCGATTAAGGTTACATGCTTGTATGTATGTTATCTTATCTTATTCCATGTTATGTTAGTTACGAGTAGATAGACGGTAGCATGCCACGTTACCGGAGTACGACTCCTACTCAGCTCGGCATAGTTGAGGGTGAGTCTTAAACTCATACTTTCGATCGATTACGGTCCCATTTCTTTATTTCAGGTTACATCAGTTATATTGCTTGTCTTGATTATTTTCGAGTTGTTGCTTGCATACCGGTGCAATGATGTTGACCTTGGTTCCCCAAATGTTTGCATTGCTACTGTAAGTACTCATAGACAGGAGGCTGATCCTCATGAATTCCGGCCCGGCCCTGCAGTCGTGACTCACTTGTCATGGGAGTTAGGCAGTAGAGGTTTATTCCATTTCTTTTTTGTACGAGTATGGGTAGGTCGGGGCCTTGTCGAGCCGTCGCCTCCGTATTCATAGAGGCTTGCGATTGTATATTCCTGTGGTTAGTTGTCTAGGTCGTGGTAGTGTGTATGTTTTAGTTTTATTTATGATGGTCAGTGTGGGACCTTATTTAATTAGTAGTGGTGACCTTCTTTGGTCACATGCTTGATTTAGCACTTGTTTTCTTGATTAGAGAAATAACTAGACATCATGGTGGCCTTGTTGGCGCATGGGTTCCTTTATTAGTCGGTTGTTACGGAGTATTTGTTGATTTCTTACGAGGTGGTATAGGCCTGAGTCGGTCGGAGAAATTTGTATTCCCGATCGTTATATGGCAGATCATTTCTTGAATCGAGTTAGAAACGGCTGGCACCGAAAAGTGCTTAGGCTCGTAGTCCGACTGAGTCCAGGGTCTAGTAGGACAGTTGCTAGTCATGCCTCCCACGAAGGGGCGTGACATTGTGTTACAGCTTAAAGAATAGGAAATTTAAGCTCGATAGATTAACTGAGTCATATATTAGGGTAGGTAAAGTGATTGATAAAAATTGAAGCGGTAGAAAATGCCTAAATCATCTCTAC
Organism: Datura stramonium; assembly: GCA_018107945.1. NCBI lineage: Eukaryota > Viridiplantae > Streptophyta > Magnoliopsida > Solanales > Solanaceae > Datura > Datura stramonium. The sequence continues at coordinate 31,561 of JACEIK010003301.1, read as the reverse complement.
TTTTATTCACATCCCTCATTCATTTTACTCCCTTTCCGAGCAAGTTCACAGGCACTACTGATAGTATGGAATATTCGAAAACTTGCCTCTGACACATGCTCAATTCAAGACAAATTCGGTAGACTCTTTTCGGCTAATCACGAATGTTGAATTAAGCTTTAAGCATATAAAGTCACATTGAAGAGCACAGGTGTCTCGAGAATAGAGTTATACAATTTCTAATCATGTGAAATTTCACAAATAACTGCATCTCACAATCATGTACAACACATAATAAGAATATCGAAATTTGTCCAATCGGCTAAGGGTTTACATGCTTTATTGACCATTTTTTCCTCAATACGGTCGTCATCCCATTCATTGTAGGAAAAGGCCTTAACTAAGACTAACACCATTATGTGCGGATAAACGAAAATTTTATTTCTCGGTTCAAAGTGCCCCCGTCGGAAAAGAACCAAAAAAGAAAAACCAAAGGAGTGGGTGAAATATGCTCGGGCTTCGAACTTTTTCATCAAACAATATTATACGAAGCACAAGCTTGCACCCTAAATTCACTAAGTACAAATTCAAAATTTTGGAATTTCCTACTTGCTTAACTTGAATTATATTTATGTCCCAAAGCATCATTTAAAAATTAATACAAGGGTGAGAAATATACAAGCCTGCAGAGTGCAGCTAACTGACATATTTTCTTTATATTTGAACACGTAGGTCATCAACACACTTTTCATCTTTACGTGCGTACTCCTTAGCTCTTTTGGGTACTCAAACTTCCCTTGAATGCATGCTTAACAAACAAAACAAGCAACCTTGAGTGAAAAGTAACAAAAAATTACCTGAAACTTCAGAAATAGTGTACCCTTGGTATATGAAGGTTATAACGCGGCGACGTATAATTTTCGTTGCGGCCACGGTGATGTCAGACTATCCTTCTTGGGATATCTCGAATAAAGTGTTCCCTTTTCGAAGTCATTTTCTCTCTTTTTGTTTTAGAGGGACAACCTTGATGTCCTCTTTTCTTCCATCTTCTTTTCAAATTTTTGCCCTCCATCGGACTTGAAATTTGAAGTGTCGGCAATATCTTCATGACTAATGGACCCATTAGATTCACTATACCCCACGCTTAGCATCTAGCAACCGCCTAATCTTACAAAGATCTGTAGTGTGTGGGTGGGTTGATCTCTTGGTAAATTCGAAGAGCTCTTCTTAAATGTTGACCTCATTTTAAGGGTACCTACTCTTACATTTATGATAGCTCCTCCGGTTACTTGAGAATGGTCGTCCCCGAATCGAAATTGTATACATCAAACTTTAAAAAGTCAAGAATGATGAAATCCAGCGAGGTATAATGAGCTTACCTACTTTGATAAGAAGGTCCTCGATAATTCATTTGGGGTACCTTTGTGAGCTTGTATGCAGCTTCTAGTATTACTCTTGTGGGCCTCGGCTTTCCCAACCACAGGGGTGTTAAGCGGAGATAAGGGCATTGGTGACACGCATGCATCACCTGAGCACAGTATAATGTCGGCTTGCAATTTGTATGAGGAGGTGAAACTCCGCAGGTCGCGAGATTTTGGCGTCTTGCTCATCCTTTGTGCGCCTTCTCGGTAAGTGCGTGCATGGACATCCAGTATCCCCAGCTTTGTTGCCCACATCTTTCAAGTACTTAAGCGTACTTTGGCATTAAAATGCAAAACATCAAGTAAAAAGCAAATTGATGAAAGTTCTTTGAAAATATCAAAGAAGCTTCTTAAAACATTCTTATCCTTATTGCTCTTGGAGCCTTTGCGTGAATAATTGGTGAGTGATGTCTGTGTTAAATTAACAAATGATGATTGTGCGGTATGTTTTATGACACTTCGATTAAATCTCCTTTGTTAGTGGATGGACCCTATCGATTATCCCAAAATTTGTACCACATTTTCTTTTCTTTCGGTGGTGCATTAATGGCTAGCTTGCCTCCTCGGACTAATGGCATTGAAGCGCAGGGGTTTGTATACGTGTCAGGTAACCTCACGAGGTCTAGTGTCTTTGACGATTTGCTAATTGACCCATCTACTTCTCGAGATTTCGGGTGGCCATCTGGCTGATTTTCAAATACGAAGCCATATTTACACACGATTTTCTACTAGTTGGGCTGATAGCCATGATTTTACGCAACGTCTCACCGATATTCTTTGACCTTCGGCATTTGATACGTACCCATTCTCTTTTCTTGCTTTTGCTAGTAGCTCGACTCTGTGCCAACCCGAGAGAGAAATTTGGGTGACTACGCAATTTTATTGTGGGGTGTTGCCATAGTTCTAATTGTTTCTCTGAACATTACCTTGAAATTGATAGTTTCCTAGATTGTCTGCGAGATGCATTATGCCCATTATTACCTAAATTTCGCACCAACTCGAACTGCGGTGCATTCACGACCTGTAATTTTGGTTCATGCTCGGTTCTTTGAGCGAGTCATCGTCGATGTTGCATTGATAGTAGTTGTGATCTTTAAGGCATTGACACTTTATCCATTTCTATCGGCCTGTTGCTCTTTACGTACCCTAACATTGATTCGCTATGCCCTTCTGGATATCCTTGGCAATTCTATTGATAAAGTGTATATCTGCGTCATATGTCTTCTCAGGTGCTTGCCCACTAGATGCCAGAGTCCCAATGATCTTCATATGTGGTCTAGACTCTACCAAAGGTGTGAGCTAACACATCATTGAATTTGATGATGAAGTCTTTTAACAATGACAGACCATTCGAAGCCAAATACAAATTCTCCTTGGTACCCTTCTTGAAACAATATTTCGCCACGAGCTTGGTAGTCTTGCACGAGGGAAGAATCTAATGAAGAACTTCCTTCTTAGGTCTTCCCAAGAAGTAATGGAATTCGGTGGCTCCTTGACCACTGTTTGCCTCACAATAGTGAAAATGGGAAGAGGGTAGAGTCGGACTAAATGTCTATTGACTCAGGTGGGGACAAAGTGTCAGCGATCTCCGAGTGCACGAGAAATTTGTTGTAGGTCCTCGCCCAGGTCGTTACAGTGAGCTGGCCACTAGAATGTAACTGACTCGGCCATATTACGCTTAAGCTCAAAATTTCCTTATGCCTCTAGATTTGCGGATGCTGGAAGTCCGCATTTGTTACTAGTGGGATTGCCACTGCGGTAGTCGGGTGTCATTGGTTCGGGAAACAACTCTTCTTGTTCTATTGAGTGGATCTTATTATAAGCTGCTCTTGTAACCTCTTTAGCTTAAAGCTCTGAGCTTCTCTTCGTAGAAAATGTAATTGGCATTAAAACCGACAAAGGTTCCACCAGCTCTCTATTCCTTATTTAGTTACGCAGGGACAGCTTTATTACACAATAAAACAAACTAAGACGAGTTTTTCAAAACAACATGAAAATAAAAATAATCACACAAAAGTAAAAAAAAATTCACTAAACGCGCAATCCCGGCATGGTGCAAAAACTTATTTGCGCCGACGCAAGCATGACGTCTGTGATCACTCTAGTATCTGAGTAGCTCTTTTAAGAGCGGTCTCGAACCTACGAGGGGGATTGGACTATTTTAGCAAATATTCAAGTTCGGGTGCAATATTCCAATCTCACGAAGTGTTGATTTAAGATATTTTGGATAATTATAATTAAATCCCCAGGGGTGATCATAAAATGTCAGAAACAATAATAAGAAGCATCTAGAGTTAAGACACGAAAATCATGTGATACTAAATTCATAATGGTTTGAGTATTAAAACTTGATTGTTATCTACACCAAAGTTAAAGTGCGGTGTTCATGGGCTTTCGAGCCTCTAAATACAACAAACTAGTCTCACCTTTCTACATTGTTGGCCAAGGGAATGTGATATCTAATTTGTAGGCAATTCAATTATGGGAAAGTGGTTTACGGGGTTTACGCCCTTGATTATGGACTTTTGTACCTCTAATTATTGGCTTAACTTAACCATAGCTATACAGTGGTGATGGCAAACGATTAAGTTTGTATCATCCGTTTATTAACCAAGCAAGGAAAATTAGGTATAATTTCTATATCATAACAGCGAATCTTATCATAAAAATGAGAACTTGCTCCTACGTGCTCGTTCTTTAGGGTTACTCTTTTGAACTTTTACCTAGGCTTAACGAGTTTGTTTTTCATGGTGATCAAGCATAAAAACAACAGTAATTAAGAATGCAAGACAAAACAACAGCAAAACTCCAAACCAAATATGAAAATCAAGCATTTATATTCACATATCATGTGGCCTCGACCCAGAGGAAGGCTTTTAGCGCTCGTATTGGTCTGATTACTCAAAAACATAATTAAAGTAATGTACTTATAAGAATAATAAAAGAGAATGACAAATTTTGAACCCTAGGTGAAGTTCTTCGCTTCTCACTTACCTCCTCTCTATTTTCCTAAAATATTTTACGTGATCATTAATTTTAGAAGCTAAAGGGTCTATTTATAATGAGTGGAAATGCAAATTTTAGTCGGCCATGGACCATCCCCATGCACGCTGCCCTATAGCCTTGATAGTAGCTCGCGGCACGGAGCGTAGCCTTGAGTACCTTTGGAAAGTTAGCTTCTCGGCGGGTTTTACTTGTTGCACTAGTGTGCGTCGCTCGCGTGTACACCCCTTTGAGTCGTGCACTGCCTTTCTTTGTGGAACACTTTGCCATGTAGTCCACTAGATTGACATCTTTCACATGTGCAACAAGTGCGTGGCATGGTGCTGGGCACGACACACGCCTGTGTGGCCACCCGGCCTTGCTGCTTGGCGAAGCCCTGCTTTCTTATCTTTGCCTCGTGCGACTCTTTTAATTACGTCTTCCTCCTTGAACTTTAATTATCATATTTAATCCCTCATGCATTTACACCCAAAAATTAAAGACTAATCATATTTGGTTAATTCATACTGTATTCAAAATTACATGAGAATGTAATTAATTAAATTGACAAACATGACTAAACTAAATTATAAAATAGCACTTGGGCACGTAATTGTGCCAGTCATTGCTTGATGTGGAAAGTGCTGGTATCACTTTCTTCACCTTCCACCAAACACTCTTCTCGCTTTAAAAGCATCCAATGGTTGAGGTGAGTGTGGGAATTAGTCCATCGCCAGAGATTATGATAAAGTTGAGATTCAGTGCATGCAGAGATGAGATTCTTTATGATGTAGCAGTGCCTATCTGAAGCTTTCCATATGCTACTTGGGCGACCTTGGCAATATGATAGAAATTTACTCGTCATGATGATAGAACAAATCGGTATTCATTTGTATATGAGAGCCTGAAACATGTTCTACGACCCTTTGACTCGCGTTCGCAGTGAGTGGCATGTATGACAAAATGAGTTGAAGGATAAATGCAAAGGAGTTGTGGGTAGTAGTGGAGTTGGTCTTAGGAAAAGAGGTCAAGGGTGGTGAACCCTAAGACAAAAAGCGAAGGTGGCTCTTGGAAAGTGTCGAGGAGGTTAGGGAGGAGTTGGAGGAGAGAGAGCAACTAGTGGTCACTTCTCGTGCGCTAAGGACTATTCTTTGATTACTAACGAACTAACCCCTTAACTCCCGAGTCCTATTTCTTCTCTTTTGCGGGATTATGTTGATGTGTTTCCATTGGACCTCTGAAGGATTTCCTCCCTTGAGGGTATTGAGCATCAAATTGACTTCGTCCGAGTCCGCAGTGCAAGCGAATCATCTTCTTGGTCCGTCCAGGCGGATGCGAAAAGAACTTAAAAAGCAAATGGATGCACTCCTTGAAAAAGAGATGGTGAGGAGCATGAGTCCATGTGAGGTTTCGGTGATCTTGGTTCCAAGAAAGATGGTACATGAAGGACGTGAGTTGATTTTTGCATAAATCCAGTAAAATCATGGTAAAGTATCGTCATTCCATTTCTAGACTTGATGACATGGTAGATGAGTTGAATGGTTATTGCATATTATCCAAGATCATGAAAGTGGTTACCCGTCAAATTCGGATGAAACTCAGAGATGAATGAAAAATGATATTCAAGACCAAATTTGGTCTATATGAATGGTTGGTGATGCCTTTGGAGTGCCATTACGCTCTGAACCGTCGCCTAATGAATCATGTGATGAAGCCTTTCGTTGGTAGATTTGTGGTTGTATATTTATGGATGGTGTGTTGGTGTATAGTAAGACCGTTGGTGAATATGTTTGATCATTTAGATGTGTTTTTGATGTGTAGACGTGAACTACTTTATGCTAATGTTGATAAATGCTGCTTTTGGTGTTGATGAAGTTGTTTTAGGTTTTGTTGTGGTTCAAGGGGTTGAGGTTAATGAATCCAAAATTGGCCAGCTCCACCTGCATCAGTTAATTAAGTATTTCATAGTTTTTCATGGGTGGCTGGTTTATAGGTGGTTTGTTGAACTGCTTTTTGCATGGCGCTCCACTTGACCAAGGTCATGCGAAGGATGTGCCTTTTATTTAGGGGTGAGGCTAGTAAGGTCCTTTGAAATCTTGTCTGATGTAGCTGCACGTTTCTTACGGTACTTTAGCTTTAATAAGACTTTTTAAATTAAATGTGAGTTGTGAAGTGGGTATTGGTCATTTGATTTTGATGTGATTTGAAGCCCATTTGCTTATTTGGTAAGAGAAGCTAAGGTGCAACTTTGAATTATTTCACTTATGATATTGAGCTTTATGCTTTGATTAGAGTTTTGAGTAGTTGCTTAGCATTACTTGTAGCACAAAGAGCTTGTCGTTAGGGCTGGAATTATAAGTCCTTGAAACATCTTAAGGCCCAAGAGAGAGTTGAGCAAGAGACATGCCAAATAAATTTTAATTCATGAAAATTTCCCACTTATATAATCAATGCAAGGGAAGGATAATGTGGTGGCGGATGCCTTATGCAATAAGCATGTTTTGGTTACTACTTTGACATCAAATTGATGGATTTTGAAAACTTAAAATTTTATATCTGAGGACCACTAAATTTACTCAAATCTTCAAATATTGTGAAGAATGTGAAAGGGACCATGGGAGAAAATTCACTTTAACCCACTACTTTAGATTTGATGGTTACTTGTTCAAAAACAAGCGTATGTGTGCTGATGGGCTTATGGAAGAACTCGCATGAGAGAGGCATATGATGGGTTTCATTGAGACATTTGGCATTGATAAAACCTTGGAAATTCTTGAGAACAATTTTATTGACCTAAGATGCATAGTGATGTTGCTAAACTTTGCGGTCAATGTGTTGAATGCGCAGGCTAAATCTAAACTACTTCCCCATGGTTTTATACCCCTCTTCCGCCCCAAAGTCCTTGGCAGCTTCATGGACTTCGTGTTTGGAATTGCTAAGGATGGAAGGGGTAGGGATAACATTTTTATGGTTGACCAATTTTAAAAGATGGCTCATTTATTGTATGTAAATAAATGTGATGAAATTGCTTATATTGCATGTTATTTGGTTGAGTATGTAGTTAGAATTACATGATTCTTAAAACTATAGTGAGTATGGACCTAAAGTTCCTTAGCCACTTTTGGAAGGACTTATGGGGCGGAGCTTGGTATTAGGCGGTTATTTTCCACGTCGTATTTACCCCCAGGCGATCGTCAAACTATGTTGCATGCTCCCTAGAACCATGGTTAAGGTAAGTCCATCTTAGGATGATGAATTGCCTCTAGTTGAATTTGCTTATCATTGTGATTCCATGAGCTATTTAAATATCCGTTTGAGGTTGTTTATGGTTTTAACCCCGCACGCGATGCAACTCATTTGTCACCGAATGGTGTGTTGAAGCGATAGCGATAAAAGGGTCGAAGCCATAGAGAATCTTACATGAGAAGGTGCGACTCCAGCTTGAGAAGAAAAATAAAGAGATGGCAGAAAGTGACAAGCCCAAAGGGATTGTCTTTTATTTGGGTGATTGGGTTTGGGTCAGTTTGCGAAAGGTTTCCCTGACAAAGGAAGACCAAGCTTCATTTTGAGGAGATGGTCATTTGGATAGTGCTTGAAAAGGTTGAATGATAATTCTTACAAGGTGGATCTCCTTGGGACTACCATGTGTAACCACGTTCAATGCGTGTGATCTCTTTTGTGGTGATGCGCGACGATGACCTCCCGAGAGAATTTGAGGGCAAATTAACTCCCGAAAGGGGAGAATGATGCGATCCATGTTCCTTTAAGGCGTGGTTCAGGAGGCTAAACGAGGAGCTCGAGGTCTCTGAGAGCTTCTTAAGCCGAAGGAGGCACTTGAGTGCGCTATGGGAGGCGTCGAAGAGTTGTGTTTGAGATGTGCTTAGGAAGAAAAGAAACACAAGATGACGAAGAGTGAAGAAAGTGGGTAGAAGTGAGATTAGCTACTTGATTTTGAGGAAAAAAAAATTAAATAAGGCCCTCATTCATTAAGGGGCGTAATTTGTAATAATCTCACCATTTTCATACTTGTATAATGGAAGGTCTTTTAATTCTTGTAGTAGATTTTCATGGTTTTGACAAAGAGAGAAATTGAAAATTATTCTATTGCTCTTGCATTATATGCATATGCATTACCATCTCAAATATTGAGATATCTTTCACGGCTACACACACTGATACTTTTTTAGTATCTACTTATCATGAACGATAGTGACTTCATGAGCTGGTGTTGTGTGAGAACAATGATCCCGAGTATTGTCGCGTACATCTTTCTGTTGTTAAAATTATTTGTCGTTTTTACTCATTTTTGCCTTTTCTTTTCTTTTTCCTACTAAGCTTCTTTCACTTTAAAAAAACACAACATTAATTACAGCTAAAAAAGACACTTTGGCTTATTGGCTTATTGTAGCCAGGGGCGACATTTCTTGAATAGTATAATGTTCCATTTAAGAAGTTCAATAGCCGCCTTTTAACCCCCTAAATTGCGTTGTTTCTCTTCCTCTTCTTGCTTCCTCTTATTCTTTTCATTTATCATCGGTAATCCTTTTCTTCCTCTTCGACACCTGCAATGATGTGGTTATATCTTTTCAGCACTATGTTGTGGCTGTCTACATGATCGCATTTGCATTTATTTTCTGACAATGAGATTGACAAGATAAAAACTGAGAATATAAAGTAAGTGCTAAATTATTCAACTATCAATAATTTATGCATATCCCATGAAATTAAAATAGGATATTAGATTTGGTCTTGGAATGGAAAGTAATTAAATTTATTTGAATGGATTAAATTATTTCGTCAGCCATTGTACTATTCTTATATTTTACTATTTTGCTGAACTGCTCTTAATTTTTAGAGTTTTCTTAATATGATGTACTCCTTTGACTATTTTAGTTGATTGTTTTCTTTTACTTATGTCCCTTGCGAGAAGATCATTTACATTTTGTAGAAAATTTCAAAAAATGAGGCATATAATTTTGAAAACACTAGAAGAAATGTACAACTATTAGCTAAATTTTTTATTGATCAAATAGATGCTAAAGCTTCGCGATGTTAATCGTCGTTGACATATCTTTGTGTTTTCAAATAAGTAGTTAATAATTATTAGCTTATAACTTTTATATATTTATGAATTTAATAAGTTAAGATTCATTATTTGTTTCTTTTATTAATCTATAAATAAAGTGATATTTTTAATATGGAGTGGGTTCTATTAAAGTATAATTATAAATCTTAAATATTTTTTTTGATAAAATTAGTGAATTTTCTAACTGTGACTATCAAATAAAAAGTATTTTTTTAAGCTCTAAACTAAACTAATTCTGAAATAGGTGTTATACAAAGTTTTAAATTTTAGAAATATGAGATATGTGATAATATCAAATTTCTTTATTTTTATCTGAAAATATTATTTTAAATATTTTTACTTTTTATAAGAATGAAAATTTTAAAAAAAATTATCATACGGCAGCGAAGGATCATTCCTAAGCTTAAAAAGATCATTTGGATAAATTCACTAGCAACTAGATGAAACCTTGAAGCTAGGCGCGTCTGGAAATTTTGGCATTGGCATTCACACAAGCCCACAAGGCCGTCACTTTTTGAAGGAAAGGGAAATTGGAACCGTGGCATCGCAACGGTCGAATTTAGCCTGATTTGAAAACAATCCCAATGCTTCGCTGTCGGCACACTTTGACAGACAGAAAGAGTAGAGAGAGAGAGAAATGGGGAAACGGAAGGAGAGGGCGCAGAAGAAAGGGACTGAGTTCTTTTGAAGAGGAGATGAGGAAAAGAAGTGAATTTGGATGAACAAGTAGGAGGAAGCTGAGTTCTTCGCCTGCTACTTGCTTACATCTATGTGCCCCAGGTTCAAGGCCACACCCCATCAGGTTCGTTTCCTCTTCTTTCTCTTAAAAATAGGGTTCCGATGGGGTGCTTCTATACTACTTCGTATATATCCTATTCAGATTTCTTCTTTGTTTTTTTTGTCTTTTTGCTTAATAATTGTAATTGAAGTCCGCACTTGGCAAACATAGTTAGATTTCTTTTCCCCTGCCATTGTTTTTATTATAAATTTCCTAGTACTCGATAATTAAAGATGATAATCAACTCCTGTCCTACAAAATTGTTTAATTCTTTTAAGTGCTTCTCTTTAACCAGGTTATTTTACATCATTTCTAGTCTTTATATTCCAACTAGCTTTATTTTCCTATCACACGACTATGATTGGGAACAGACAAAATAATAATGGTTTTGGCTTCTGTAATCAATTGTTCAGCAGATTTACAGTGAACCTAGTCGTAGAATTCGACAGCACAATGGAGGAGTGAGATGGGTGCTTGGAGGACCAAGAAGAAAATCCCTGGGAGACAGTTTTATGCATATGTAGCTTCCTAAATGTATCCGCCACTCCAGGTACCTCTCTCATGCTTTTTTAACTATGCAATCTACATGATTGGAGTTGGTTTTCATAATTGGTCTAAGGAAACAGCTGTCTCATAGTTTTATGTTGTTTAATAAAATCTACTAGTGCAATTTTGACATAAACTTAAAGCAAAAAGTATTCCAGTAATCATGTTTTCAACCAAAAGCTATAATCCAAACGTTCCCTTTAACCCAATTTCAAACTCGCTCACCGAATCCAAATCCAAGCATGCACATTGTTCTCGAAATAATCCAAGATCACTTCTTTTAAAAAGAAAACTGAAGTGAGTCCAACGTTGTTACCATGAATTTTGTTGGGTTACCTCTGGTCTCTCACGCTGAATAAACTCAGAGTCACTGACAATATCTTACTGCAAATTCCCAACACTCCGCTGCTTGTGTTGCCTTAATTCTCATGTGAAATAAATAAAGCGGAAAATTTCCTCTTTATTTCAAGTGAACCAATTGAGAAGTAGCTTAAAGTCTTGGCATTTGTGGAATTTTATATGTCAGATGGAAGGTTCGTTCTTTGAAACTTCACAGTGTATATTATCTTCATTTGTGCCTGTTGGAGGTTTCAGGTTCAAGTTTACAATCTGAAACCTGAATTTCCACTTCTAGGATGGACTATTTTAACCTGGTTGGTGATATCAAACAATATAAATTTATTGTTCTCTTTATTGAATATTGCAGTTTAGTGGGCTGTGTGGCATCCAGTAGAATCCCGTGCAGTTAGACAGGCAGCAGCATCATTCAAAACTCTTGGAGGAGTTGCTAATAAGATTAAATTGGCATATACAATGCTTACTCTCCCTGAGTGGCAAAAGGTATGTAATTTATTTTGCCTGGTGGACTGACAAGTCTTGTTGGATTTTTGTTCTCACCAGGGTCTCATTAGTTGTCTTCTCTGGCCAGCCTAAATCTCACAGTAAATTTCTTCTCCACAAAATACAAGATGCATTCTTTAGTTTGTCTTCAGGCACATGAGAGTCAGTTCGTGTGCTGGATGAACTCCCTGTTATTTAGGGGTGATAGGATGAGTGTTAACTAGCGATTTGGACAATAGTGAAGAATACGATGGAGCAGTGAAAAATTAACAGACGGAAGATCAGCGACCACAGATTCTGTAATTTCTCTTAGTAATCAAGACCGCACCAAAGAAAATGTAGATAGACACATTGATTGGAAGAAGAGCGACAAACGTGCTGATGAAAATAGCATACGATAGAAGGATCTGAGCACTCATATATTATCATCAGCTCCCAAGGGAAAACGTCATCTTCAATTCAAAGTGGTTCTTTTTATGTAACAGACAACAAAGTCGGACACAAATTCGACAATGAATTTGGTGGGAAGCTGCGTCAGCAGGCCAACAAGCTGTGTTCAACAAAAACGGATGCCTATCATGATCCATTGCCAACCAAGAATGCTGATTTTTCTAGTGAAGTTGAGTTATTGATGTTTTACTCCTCCATGCTATAAAGCAAGGGCAGACAGCAAAAAAAAGAAGACTTTAGTCCTGAAATAATGAATGACAGACTCCTATTCATGTCTAATGTAACTAATCAGTTACCTGGTTTATTTTTTACTGTCATCAAAATAATGAGCAACGGGGAAGCTACAACATGTCTAATGATATTGATATCGTTGACTGATTCTTTCAGCGCAGACTTTCATTTATAATCGTTCAACCCTCGGTTATGAACTCATATGTGAACTAAGCCATTGAAACATGTAATTCAATCTTTTCAAGCACTAATTCTTGTTTTAGCATATCAGCTATATCACTATGTGATCTATTATAATTACAAAGCTATGTTATGGCAGGTTATACTCATTTTAATCACGTGTTAGATAAACCATGTGATTCTCAAGGGGAGTCGTTGGTAGAGTGTGTAAGAATAATGTTAAATAGAATGTATTTATAATGTTTGTATTAGTTATCTTTGATATTATATGTTTAATGTATTATTTGGTTTGGTGTCTTTAAAAATCATTGAATTACTAATATTATAGTTTTCATTATTAGTTATACATTGGCATAATATCAAATAAAGTTAGTTATACATAGGTTGAAAAAGTGTACTAAATAAGAATTAGTAATATACAAAGTTAATGCATGCATAATTTTTCTAATGCATCTGTCAACGACTCTAAGAGTTTCAAATGAAGGCATGTACGGTTATGTAGCACGTTATGAATACTTGATTCGAAATAAGTAATATATTATCTATAAGCTTTATCAACTAGACATGTGTATGACATGTAGTGAGACACTGTTTTCATGTATAGAGTTGTCAGCAATTGTTGTGTGGCGATTTCGGCGGGTGACGAGTTAAACGGGTTAGGGCGGTTAAAAATACTTGGCCAATAGAATGCTAGCGGGTCACGGGTTAGAACGGGTTGGCCGGCTAATAAAATTTAACGTGATACTAAACATGATAAATGAAAAAGTGTGATTACTTAAAATTACCAACCATTGTAAGTCTTCATTATTACAACAAGTACATAAGATAATAGTTAAGATGAACCAAAAGAACAAATACAATTAATTAGTCACTCACGCCTAAAAATGAAGAGATTAAAATTCACGAGAGCGTGAGCGCTCAAGAAGAAAAGGCTGAGAATTAAAAGCGGTGAAGAAAGTGTAAGAATTTGAAGACTTAAACCTAATTTTATTTGTTGGAAGTCTTATTTTATTATTATTTATTATATAGAAGCTAATCCCTATTAAATATTAATAGTTAACCCACAGTAGTCTAGTTGTAGTACGTATATGCTCTTGTTGTGAAATGTACAATGTACATCTTTTCATTCTTTTTATTTTATCTTATATTATTATTTTATTTTCTTAATTAGTTAATATATTATATATTTAATAATTAGTTATTTTTAAGTTTCGTGGTACATTTGGCCTTTGAGGCTGTAGGGCTGAGCCTCTGGTGACGGGTCAAATAAGGTTGGGCTTTTAAGCCTCATTTCTAACGGGTTGTAAAAAATTATCTGACCCCACTTAATTAAAAGGTTAGGTTGGGCGACCTGCATGGGCCAAGCCCGTTTGACGATTCTATTCATGTATGACACTTACGGATACTCGAATCGACGAATAATATGAATACTTTTAACTGCTTATTAGGAAGCTTGAAGCATGAAGACAAGTATTTTCAAATGAGCAGTTGTATAGATACTTTGGATATATTAGGTGTGTAGTCATATGTTTGGGATGCAAAATTAGGCTATGCATCCACATATCAAATAAGTTGTATCGACCTTTATAGAAAAACATGTATTAAGGTTGTGCCTTAACAATGAAGGTTTTAGCTTTTTACATATCTTACTCCTTGATTTTGACCGCTATGGTGTGCTAGCGTTGTCTTTAAAGCTACAAATGTTTATCCATATCAAATAACGATATATGATCCTATATAGCGGTTAACTCGAAGCACGGTTATGTTGGTAGCGCAGCAGTGAACTTCAGCGAGAAACGAAGCTCGAAAATAATTATCAATAAGTGGTCCATCACCACCCTTCTTTCCGTCTCCATGATCACGCCCAGACCTGCGTGAGGTTGGGAACATTACAAAGCGGCCTTGCTCCCTGATGCTGTCTCTTATACCGAGCAAATACATATAACTCAAACTTCATGACTTATGATCACCCGTACCGTGATTTCTTGACCCTAAGCGTGTCTAGATGCTCGCGAGCCTTGGCGATTATCAACGAAGAACTTACCTAAAATAGTTGGAGAATCCTCGATTCTTTCACTTAGATCCACAAGAACACTTCACCATATATAGATATAAGATGTGCTGACTGGGGACACAGAGTGAGGCCAAACCTGTAGTCATTGTTAACTAGAGCGTAGTTGCTCAACTACATAAAATTGTGAGGCGGAACAACTAGAAGCTGAAACAGAACATAATGCGAAACATACGAAAAAGCGAGATAAGGCAATAGTGAGATATCTTTCATAAAAAATAAAAATATTAAAAAAAGAGCATGTTATGAAATAATAAGAAAACGAATATCGTAGAGAGAGGAGGATTGTATTTCTCTTGATGGGATCTGCTTTGCGGAGTTAAAGGGATTAAAGGGATTATTTACGATGAATGGAGAACCCCTTTATTATAGGAGAAAACTAACTTGGTCCCAAAGTTACAAACCACTAACTTTCCTTACAAAAATAGACATTAACTGTAAATAAAAAATATATTTATAACGCTCACATGGATGTATTTGATAGATAATGCCTCGTTAAACCTTCTTAGAAAAAAATTCGGTGGGAAAAAATCTAGTGAAGGAAAAGAGTACATATCCCCAATAATGTAGCATTTTAGGTGCCTGGATTAAAACCTTACAAGGAAAACCCGATTAGGACAAAACCTCGCGAGGGAAAAAGTACAACGCGGATTAACTTTCCTCCTGTGAAAACGACATGAATGCTGCATCCGTCTTATACCTTCCCATCTTCTTGAAAGTTGGGTTGGTAAATTTGGTGAATAAATCGACCACGTTGTCACTTCAAGCAGTCCATTATGGCATTGATATCACCGTTCTTTTGGAGCTGCATTATTGTGTAGAAAAACTTTAGTAGAGATGATAGCCCGTTTCTATCTCCTTTTATGAATCCTACACTTTAGTTGTGCTATCGTCTTTACGCATTATCTTCTTTTAAAATTGTGGGTACTTTGTCACATTTCAAACCGCATTTTCTCTAATGAATGTATCATGGACCTTAACCCCACGCGTTAGAGCTTGCTTCATGAATATTATTATCTACTGCATGATTTGATGGGGCGGCTACGAGAGGCGCTTTATGAATCTTAGTGTGGCGGTACCTCCACATATGAACACGCGCCGAGTTTGAGATCGAGCTTTGTGTGAGTCGGAATAAATACCACTGCATAAGCATAACTAACAAGATCGTCTTTCTAATAAATTAACAAAATGTTATGCCTTGTAAATGTAGCGAGATATATTGATGCATCCAATCGCACTAGATTGGTACTTGAGGACGAGGTTTTCCTCATTCTTTTCTTGAGATCAAACAAATTATCATTCACATCAAGTGATTGAATAACCATCGAAGTATTTAATGAATGTGATTCATCCATATAAAATCATTTGTGACCTTCTTAGTATAGGCGGATTGTTGTATAAAGATATCATCTGTTAAATGTTGATTTACGGGCAGACAAAATTGTCTTTCCCAAATCTTTCATCTCAAATTCTTTCTTTATATAATCAATTGCCTTTTGAAGCTCGTTGGAGTTACGTAGAGGTTTATGTCATTAGCATAAATATGAAATCTGACAAACTCCGTCTTGTTTTTCTTATTTGTTTTCTCGTATAAGAATTATGAAGAAGTTTGCAAAACTTGTAAATCTTGAGCATTTTGAATCGCCGTGATTTTCATATAAATTTTATCAGTGATAACATTCCATTAGTATTTAAATACTTGACATGTTTTGGTGTGCGGACTAAGTCCCGATAAACTGCGCTTATCAATATGCATCATTTCACTTGATAATTATTTCTCATCCAACATGATTTAATCAAACGTAGAATTCGAGATCGCCGCGTCTTTTAATATTGCGCTATATTGTATCGAAGATATAAATCGAAGGTATATCATTTATATCGGTTTGCAATTGGACATAACTTCATTGATATCGATGTATTTCTTAGAGTACCTAAACCTGCTGTAGCAGAGATTTCGCGAAGTGTTATGTATTAGGCTCTTCAAGAGCACATTGCCTCCTTATTATGATTATTTGCTCCATTTCTTTTCCAAAGATTGTGCAAAAGAAATCGATTGATCTACGATAGCATTTTATACTTGTAGACTCTGTCCTTGAGGACATAAATATAATAGGAGTTTTGCGGCTAAAATATGAAAATATAAATACTTAGAATTATTTAACTTGAATTATTTTAAATGAGAATCACAAATGATAATTCACATTATATTTCTGAGGTGCTTATTCTCTCCCCCTTATGTTAGTAGAACTAACATTGCATCCCCGTCATCTTTGAAAAATTCATCTGTGTGCATCGTGATAGATTCATTAATTATATCTCACTTACGTCAAAAGTTATTTGATGAAAAACATTTGTGTTTCCTAACACACCGAACCAATTGAACGGATGGGAATTAATCATAATTTCTTAATCTAATGAATACAAGTGTTGTTGTATATAATATATCATATCATAGACCAATACATTGACTTTGTTCACTTAAGTAATGGTTCAAGCTTATTTAAACGGAGACATTGATATCGAAACCACCTTGGATATAAACCAACATTATCAGATGAATTGTCTTGATTACACGGTTTGAAAATTACTTTTGCTTTCGAAGTGTGAGTATCTTTTGTAGATGTCAAGCTACGGAGTTGACAATAAACGCACATGTGACCATCTTATAGATGCATCAATTTAAGACATCACGCTAGCGGTGAATGGGCCCGTATTCACCATTTACACTTTTTAGAATTTAGGGATTCAGTCCCGATATTGCATTTAGTATAATCAACTTGTCATGAGAAACAGACAACACAAAGATTTCTTGAAGAATCTTCCTAGTTCTTCAATATATATTGCAATACTCAATTAACACGTCATATCTTAGAGATGATGAAAATGAATTAAGTATCATTATAATCCCATACTAGTAAACTTGGAGTTTACCATGACATGTATTATTTATTTTAGTAAATTTGAATTCTTATGTCATAATTTCACATCAATAAACTTTTGGTTCTTATAGCATGTAATTTAAATCATGTGTATATTTGTAGTACAAATCGGTATCTTTTCATAGCATATTTCTTACTCATAGTAATTTGAAGATATGTAATCTTTCAATCATTTGTAGTCTATGATAACCATTTTTATTGTTGGTAAACTTCCGGGTTTACTACGGTTTGTGTTTTTAATCATAGCAACTTTGTACTACAATATGGGATGAATGACATAATAAATAAACTCTTCGAGGAGCTTTAATTTATTTTAGTAATAATTATTTGGGCAATGCGGTGTCATGATTAGCACATTGACAAACAATCGGAGTTGCTTTTTACGAGACCTTGATCATTAATTTACACTATCTAATATTACTTAAATATACGGTATCATGAGAAAGAAAATTCGAACAAGTAGGTGTCAAGAAATCAACATTAAATATTGAGTTTTAAAATTCATTATTTCAAACTTTTCTTGCTTTGAGAGTAGGTGCGGGTTTCTTACTTAGGAGTAAATTGTAAGGCGAGGGTAAATTGAAAATTTACTTTTGAAGAATGCTAACACTTCGAGTAAACATTAGAATTCTTACTACTTCGAGGTAAATTTCATGTTGCTACTTTGGAAGTAAATTTCGGATTTACTCTTGAGTAAATTTCAAGATTTTATTAAGTATTGTCACATTCACTTCGGGGGTAGATGCGTATTAGATACATATTTGTAATATTTATCAAAAGCTCTCAATTTCTCATTATTGAAGAAATGGAACATGATCATCTAAATATGCACTTAACAAAGCAGGTATGATAGCTTAAAACCTCTTTTAAGATATTGCTACTTCGAAGGAGCAAATCGAAGCGCATATAACGTAGAGAATTTCTCTAACATATTTTCACCTGTAATTATAATAAGCTTATGAAAATATTATCACTTCTAGTGATCCATATAATTTTTGCAAATTATCATTTTGCTCATTAATGGATATCAAATTAATATCATCGTATATTTTCACAATATTGTTCTGTGGAACAAATATATTTTCAAAATATTGTTACGATTGAACAAATAATTTTCACAATATTGTTAGAATTTGGAACAAATATATTTCACAATATTGTTCTTAGAGACAAATATATTTTCAAATATTATTCTTAAGAACAAATATGAGACATAGTGCAAAGTGAATCAATAAGTCGTTCTTCCAGAGATTATATACAAAATCGATATTGTTATTAGTAAAGACATAAATGTCTGAAATACTAGACTTAAATCTTTTCAAAAGAAACTTTGATTTTCTTCACTCAAGTGAGTCTCCAGGCAAAGGCTCGTGTTGTGCGTGTTATGAAATAATAAAGAAAGAAACGAGAATATCATGAGAAGGAGAGAAATTCTTATTTCTGCTTGATGGAGATCTCTTGAGGAGTTAAAGGGATTATTTACAATGAATGGAACCACTTTATTTATAGGGAAAAACTAGCTTGAGTAAGGATTCTGACGCCGCTTTCGCCCAGAAATAGGCGTTAAGCGTAAATTAGAAAATATATTTATATGAGCAACTTTTATATAATAGGGGTATTTATAGGGGAAAACTAACTTGGTCCCAAAGTTACAAACCCTAACTTTCCTTCTAAGAAATAGACATTCACCATAAATAGAAAATATATTTATAACAGAGCAACTTTTATATAATAGGGGAACCCAAAGGTCAAATCAGAGTTTAGCACTAAGAACACCAACTAACTATCTACGGAACCTCTAATAACTAAAATATTTAAAATCTTGTTGGGACAGGCCCCTAACCTAACCTTTATCAAAACTACGCTCTGCTGAATCAAAATAACCCCAAGGAGGAGAATGAGGTTCATCCAAAAGCTGAACTATGTTGGGCCTACTGAGTAGTTGCAGGGATCTGTACCTGAGACTGCATTTTAGGACAATGCAGCACCCCCGGTAAGGAAGGGCATTAGTACATGAAATCTAGAATTCGCATTTCTCCTGTGCACATTAATATAGGTGTATAAATTATTATGGTACTTGAGAAACCAAAAAGTTATCATATAAATTTTATTATTAAGAACAAAACGTGATTTGACGTTCCAACCAGCTTTCTTTTCACCTTTATTTTTTAAAAATTCTATAAACATTTTAGAATTTAGTTACTAATCACTGCACATAACACACACGTTTTCATTCTGCCAGTAATTTTGTGTCAAAGTTGCATGCTCAATTTCGTAGACGAAGAATTCTTGCAAAGAAATAATATGAGATTAGCTTAAAGCTTAAAAGGAGGGAAATAAGTCGTATCAAGTTGGACAGGTTGGATAAGGACCCATAACTTATTTTGTCCTAAGCAAACTCTGGGTGAGTTAGGTCTCGACCTGTTTTTCCCCAGCCCACCTATTTGTCAACCCTAGTAGTTATGAGTGGGTTGTCAAACTCCTGCTTCGACTGGAACACCAATCTAGCGGCCGGAACGGCGATACATATATATATATATATATATATATATATATATATATATATATATATATATATATATATATATATATATATATATATATATATATATATATATATATATATATATATATATATATATATATATAATTAATTTAGAATTTAATGTTTTTATTATATTATTTAATAAATACAATAATTTATTTTAATGTGTTTAAAATGTTAATTATGTGTTGTTCTATTTCATATATATAGTCTGTTTGGTTACCTTTATCAAAAGTAACAGAAAATTTAATAAATACAATAATTTATTTTAATGTATTTAAAATGTTAATTATGTGTTGTTCTATTTTCATTTTTTAATAACCTTTCATTTTCAATGTCTCTTCATCTTTCGGTGCTAATATATATTCCTCAATCTGTGGCCTGGGGCGGTGATGGAGGAGGCAGCGGAAGAATCTGCATCGCTGGAGGCAACAACTGAAATGGATTTTTCTATTGAGTCGTCTCGACCAAATCAACCCCAGGACGAGAAGGCTGAGAGACGTGGGAGGATCAACAACGGGAAATGAGATGTTAATCGACGGAGGAAAGACGCCACCAGTTCCAGCAACAGGCTTAAACACATGAGATTGAGACGACGATAAAAATGACAACTCAAATCACTATCCAAACCCGATGGGCTACCTGGAGTAAAATGAAAACCCGAAACTGGCATAGCGGATCCGGCACTGACGGACTCTACAATGGCGGCTGTTGATTTTGTAAAATTTGATCGGCGAATTCGTTGCTTCATCAGCAATAAGAGGATCACTTCCTCTTCAAGGTAGAGTTCCGGTGGTTCTTAATGGCGTTATCGGTCTGCCCATTAAGAAGTCGGGCTATGGTGGCCATTTGTTGCCGAATCGAGCATGGGCCCGAATGATGGTCATCTTCTTCGGGAGTAAAAGTCCGATGCTCTACCTGAGGAGATAACTGGTTGCATCACCGTAACCGGCAAGATTTGCCAGATCTCCCGGGACCAATAAGAGACCAATTTCTAGCGCCATGTTTCTAAACAAGTTGTTTTTTAAGAGTTCATCTTCTTCGGGGCTCCATGGATCTTTAACCCGATCTATATCTTTCTTAGAATTGTTACTGGCCATTTTTTTGTTGTGTCTGTGTTTTAGAAAAAAATGCAAGATAATATAAGGAAGAAGGGATAACCGATAATTTAGCCTGTGAATGAGGAGGGGTTGTAAGAGTTATGAACACTGATTGTATTTCTAAATATAAAAGGGAGAGAGATAAGGAAAACAGTTGATTTACAGCTGTTATAGACACTGATTGTATTTCTAAATAGAGAGATGGAAAACAGCTATAAAGGGGACACACGTAATAAATGGAGTAATAGATGGAAAACAACACGTAATACATTGATTTACACAGTAACAAATGGAGTAATGTAGGCTCCTACTTTCAATTTTAGGAAGACTGTTCCTTTTTTTCTTCTATAAGCTGCTTTACTCTTCTCTTTTTTGTGATAACAGACGGAGTGGTGCATTACTCTTCCTTTTTTTTTTCTTTTTTATTTTTTCACTTTTGCCTCTTTCCCACTCACCTACGTACCCAAAATACTTACATAACATCATATTTTTCTTTATAACTAAAATAATATTTATGATAGACTACAAAATGAAAAATAATGTGTTTTTATTTGTTTCAAATTGTTTTATTGTTTAACCAAGTTTTGTGGTATTTTCCCGTACGTTGATTTTTATGTTTTTCTGTATGCATGTCTTAGATTAAATTTTTTACTTTTGGTACTATAAGAATTTTGTCTTCAATATCAACTAAATTTACAAGAAATAATGTATGACCGCGCGGATTAATTAACTAGTTGATTATAATACATACATCCAAATTTAGAAGCTGGAACTTTCAGCTTGGATATCGAATACAATAAACACTATAAAATACAAGAAGCAAGAGTTGTATGATTCAGTTCCTAATGTACATATCTGGAATTTCATTAGCCGGGGGTTCCTGTTCCTAACATCTGTAATCCTCCTGTAGAACCCTCAGTTGAACTTCCTTGGTTGGAGCCACCTGTAGCAGCCTTGAGACCCCTCTTCATTTTCACTTTCGAAGCCAAACCAAGAATACCAGTTTGAATATGCTCACCAAATATTGACTTCTTGAAATGGGTACCCATCTGTAGTTCAGGATGCCAAACGCACACAGACAGACAGATTCAATTTCAACATTGACCACTATCAACACTCCAGGCTACTGAAGAAACCTTGTTTTAAGACTAACCTGTGTAACAAGAGCATAAAGTGGCAACGTGCTATAGCTGCATAACACTTGAATTATTACCCTGGAAAAGACGATGAGATTATCAAAACGAAGCCCCTCACAAAAGCAAAAATATTATAGGATAGTAAAAGAACAAGAGCTTTAACATTTTCTGGTGCAACATGTACATTTGCTATATTTCATAAAGATGCATGCCCAGTTGCGCTAATACGGAAGTGCGCTGTGGACTTTACCCTATAACAAGCCGAGGAACAATGAAACCAACTTGTCCCATTATGCAGGAATCAAAGCCATATTGCACCTATAAAAGCGATTAGAGAAAAAAAACTACCGAAATTAGAAATAGATAAGTAAGCTGAGTGAAAGAATAGTACGTACAATAACTTTAGCTTACCAATATCCAGAAAAAGAATGCTATCTCGAAAGCATTTTGGAAGAGGATAAAGTGTAACAAGATGAGGACAATTTGAGGGCGGTTGAACCAGAAGTGATCATCAGAAGGTTGGACCACCAATTCACCTTCTATGGCAACATGTTTCTCTGCAACCTCATGAGCTAACTGTATAATTACATGCTCCAATTTCGTGCCAACGGCAAGCAGAAGCTGATAAAACCCAAAATAAAGTTAAGTAGAAGAAGATCAGGTTGTTGCTAAAGGAAATAAATATTAAGAGTAAGTAAGAAAGAAAAGTAATTGAATGTGTGATCATAACTCCTGAGAAGGTTGATAGGAACCTAGAAAAACTGTATACAAAATCATAGAGCAAATTAAAAGATACCCCAGGGTCTCCCCAATTTCTTGGAAAAATATGCTTTCATAGAAAAAATTACCAGTCTGAAGATTCTTTTTCATAAAAAAGGTGATTTGAAAGCAATCTGAAGATGGATCTATAGAATTCAGCACCACAATCTGACCGCCAAATATTTACAGTTAATAATGTTTGCTGATATATTAATACTTACAGTCAGTAATGTTTGCTGATATATTAAATTACTATAGCAGCTTTAAAGTGGAGGAGGAAAAACACCGATTGATATATTTGATTACCATATGCATCAGATAGCTTCAGTAAGATTTAAATCGTAGCACTAGCAATTCTGCTTAAAGTGTTAACTGCTTTGTATGAATGGCTTTTCTTAAAATTTAATTAGATCTAGCAAAAGGAAAAACCACACAAGTAAAGATCATGATATGCCAACTCACAACAAAAGGAATGAATGCAATCCAGAAGTACGTATGCCAACCTGGAGAGTAGAAAATGAATTTATCAGCTTCAGATCTAAACCACAACCAAATGACCAGCATGAAACATGAAACGAAACTTGTAAAATTACATTAAAGCCAAAATGAAGTTATGCAGGCAACACTTTTAAAGCAGTATCTGGAATGAATCATCTTAAAAGTGCTGAAACTGCAAATAGTAAAACGAACCAAATAGAATTCTAACATGAGGCTTAATTTCATCATAAGTTGTGGAAGCAAAAGGAGATGTTATCAAATTACATCTGTAGCATGTACAATATGAATGGAGACATAGATAAACTTATTAATTTACCTCAGAGAAAGTTGGCAAATGGTCATATTCATAGTTACAAGACAACAATGTTCACAATTTCTCATTTCTTCTTTGACAAGTCAAAGTTGAATTCACAATTTTCTCATCCTGAAGTGGGAGTAAACTCAGAGCATTCAGCTTATTGTTGGTGCCCAGTGACACATGGTTATAAATGCTTGGATATCCCAACACCATAAGCAATTATAATAAGAGTGGGCCATGAATTTAGCAATAAGTTAAATGCAGCAGCCGCGAGTGGCAGATCTGGGATTTAACCTGGGGGAGGGGGACAACCTACTTGAGACCCTACATAAGAAGCAGATAATTTAAGAGCCTACAATATCACTGCTGTCGATTACTAGTTTCCTAAAGAACAACTCTCTTTCATGGATTCTGCATGAGCATAATATAGCACCAGCTGTATAACCATCAATAGGTACAGTGCAACGTTATACACAGTTTCCTTGCTCTCAAATTCGAGGAGGAAATAAATTGGGAACATTCAGTCTTTTGTTGGATAGAAGTTCGTAGTACCAGCTACTCAAAAATGTTTGGTTAAACCAACATCTTAAGCAATTATAATGATGAGTACAACCATCAATTTAGCAGTGAGTAACCGCAGCTGCTGGCAGTGGCAGACTTTGGGATTTTCCAGAGAGGAGAGATGATTGCTCCTTGCTGCTACCGCCAAGCAGATTTTTCTTTTTTTTATAAGCGCCCAATAGCATTAAAATTGCTGCTATACAATTGTTAGTTTCCATTTTCCAAGAGAACAACTCTCTTCAACAGCGCTAAGATACTGCTACTCAATTATTACTTGCCAAGAGAATAACTCTTTTTCATTGGTTCTGTGTAAGTATACCATTGAAACATTTCAAAGCAGCTGCAAGGTAAAAATGTCTATTCCAAGTTTGAGTTGGCATACCATTAACATTCAGAAACAAGAAGATGACAACAAATACCCAGAGATACCAACTGCAAAAAACACAGGAAAATGGTAACAAGTGAGAAAAAGCATAGCAAATTCTTCCCAATGGGGTGTGGCAGGGGCGGGAAGGAAAATGGCCACTAACCTGATGCCGACGACAGTCTTAAAATCATCTTCCAGAGCACGAATCATGTACTTGTGAAAATTAAATTTTGGATTTTGCTTGCAATGTGTCTGCCAAAGAGAAGAAACTTAATATTACATGGGCCGATTAAGCACCAAAAAGAAGGCAAAACACCAAACAATTATCTCAGACTAGTAACATAGCGAAGTTACCATAATGAACCCCAAACGCAGAGCAGCATAATCCGACTTGCTGACAGATCCATAAAATTGCTTAAAGAAAGAATGCTGCAAGTTTTCGTCAAAAGCAAACAAAAGTATGAGATGCTTATGTCAATGTAAAATAAAAAGCATTATACAACCATGTGATATTGCTCTATCATAAATTCCCTATTTCTTCACCTTCTGTCTTACTCATAGAAAAAAGTGATGTTTATTCAGCTTGGTTTTGAAATTATTGTAAGTGCCTCAGCTTATCATATTGTTGCGAATAAGAACCAGTACTTGCTTGTTTCGAATTCTCAGGTAACAGGGCCTTAACACAACATCATATAAAACTTGCTTATAATATAAATTCTTTCAGTGCACTGAAGTAACGAACCCATATCTTAGCTAAATAGATATAATGACGGACTTATTGGAGCTGTGATCCAGCATTGGCATATCTCACAAAATAAAAAGATAAAAGAAAGTGGTCATTTCTGTCCATCACATATTCATGTGTCCTTTCAGAGCATACGCACATTCCCCATCTTCAATAGCTTAAATTTAATATTCTTTCTTTTCTCTTCACATTAAGGTGTTTAAAGAGCTGTTCCCAAAGTAAGTTTTACTATACAGAGGAGAAGTATATGATAGGGCAAGAATGACTGCTTAGTGAGGAAGGAAACTGCTTACCAACCAACCAAAAATGGCCGAGCGTTTGCCCATACCCACAAATCGGTTCCTAATGAAATCGTGTTGCTGGACATGTGTGACCGGTGGTTTTAAAACTGCAAAAGAAAGCATCAAAGTGGTTTAGTTTGACGATCAGCTTGATCTAGATATAATGCATTAGAGGTGTGACTCCATATTGCTTGTAAGTTATCTTTCCTCTCATGGGTTGAAGTACGTCAACAGTCGCCACCTTAAAGTCTTGGTTAAGAAAGTAACTACACGTACAAGGAAAATTAACTACAGGGACGACGTAAGCTTTTCCATCAGTCATTTACTTTCTTTCTTTTTTGCGTATCATCATTTAGAACAGTGTAAAGTGGCTCCCAATTATTATGTAAAATTAACTTTTACACGTAAGCTTTTCCATAGGTCATTTACTTTCTTTCTTCTTTGCTTATCATCATTTAGAACAGTGTAAAGCGGCTCCAATTATTATGTACAGTTAAACTCTCATAGAGGAAATAAATCAGATGAGATTTTTTAGGACATGCACCAAAGAGTTAGACAAAAGACCTCATAGGTAATCATCCATACCATGTCCAGTCTCATAATTATCTTTTGCAATGCTGTCCTCCCAGTGCTTCCATTGACGTATCTAGACCATCATTAAATTATGTAACATTCAATTCAAACAACAAACGAAGTTGAAAGACCAGCAACAAGTTAATGAAGCAGAAACTTTTCGTACAGACCTTGGCTCCTCCAAATACAACTGTTAGAAGAGAGAAAGTCACATGAACAATCGCAAGGACAAAGATAAAAATATGAAGGTGATGCAATGCTTCAAGAGAGAGTAATGGGACCTTATGCTGAAACAAAATTAAAAAGAATGATATTAGAAGTCAGTGCAAGACAATATGTACTGAAGTAGAGTAATCATGCAGTACTCTAACAGAAAAGGACCATTATATATTCCAGAATCAGATATCAACTTTAGTGTCAGGAAATTTAAGGAAATAATTCAAGTAAACGTCTGCACAATATTTTTCACATCGTCTCTTTCTAAAGATCAAAGACAAATCATCCGTAAAGTTCGGTTTACTCATTTTTCTTAGTCTGATAAAAGAGGAACTAAAACAATGGCTCATTGTAAGAAAGATAATAAATTTCAAAACAATAAAACAAAAATGCAGCATTCTTCTTTTTCTCTCTCCAAATAGAAGCAGCACTCTACCTTTCTTTTATGAAGGCACACATCATACAGTAGAAACTAGAACTATTGGGGCCCTGGATGACAGCATGAAGATCTTTTGGCTGTATAGTAGTAATATTTTATATAAGCCAATTTAAGATAAAAAGACCAGTCAATGCATGACTACAACCTCGTGTATAGTTGACACTAAAGAACCAGTTTTCTTAGGCTCGTACACATAAGCCCTTCACAGGATATGGGTGCAAGATGCCAAGAAACCAGGACTAGCATTTTCTCTAAATTATGGAATATGGACCTAAGAAGAAAGATCTCCAAAAGTAAATGCAACTACACACAGGAAAAGGTGATCCGAAAAACGAATTGATTACTTTTGCACTGCAATAGCCACCAGCAGCTGCTTCTTCAGCTAACAGGCGCCGATGATGTGCTGATTCAGGACTAGCATGAGAAGGGGCCCCGGATAATGAACATGGAAGTAAGTGCCTGACCACATCTTCAGGCACACAAATCTTGACTATGCGACCTTGAAGCACCGTTAGTAACAGGGATATAAACCCCAAAAGCATCAACTCTGCGCGGGCACATTCATCAATCAATTCAAAAAATGCAACCTCAATTCGATCAAAATATAGAACTGGAGAAACGTTTAAAAAAGCTACATCACAAATGCAAAGCAGGAGCTTCTTATTTATTTATTTATTTTTGAAAAATAAAATATTCGTAGCCGCAACTCTCGTTATTCAAATAAACAGTATCAGACAGATCTTGGAACCTTCTTTAACTTTCTGTAGGGCTTCATATAAAGGCTTCTGATTCTTCTTCTTCAGATACTGCACACGTTTTTAGCACAACAAAGGAAATTCAGTCCCAGTATGACTTGAATTTCAAAATAACTGTAGCAAAAGAACTGTGAAATCCGATTCTTCAAATTCAAAATTAATTTAAAAAAAATAGAGAGAGAGAGCAGGAAGGGGAAATATAATGAGCAAAAGTGAATATTTTTCGTCATCCTCTTAACATTACATAGATTCAAACTTAAAACCACTTTCAGATGTAACAGCGAAAAAAAGGAGAAGATTAAAGGCAACACCTTTCCAGTGTAATGGATGAGTCGCTCAACGGCTAGAGAAATGGCAACGATAACGGTGCAGACGGCGGCCACCACCCAAGTGGGTGTAAATTCCAATGTGGAACCTTCTCCTTCTCCACCACCACTCATTTTCTTCTATCAAATCAAAACGAAAACTCAGACTCTGATGGGTAGTTCTTGAATAAACATGTGAAAAATCAGCCTACCAAGAATATGCACAGATGACGGAAATGGAACCAAGAGCCACAACAACTAGTGTGGGGACTTGAGTGTGACTGAACGCCAGATTTTATTTTATTTTATTTTCGCCGCACTAAGTATGGGTGTGTTTGGAAAGTCTAATTGAAATTGGAATAATTTCCTAGCTTAAAAATTATAT